>JABUQX010074846.1:0-2500 GCA_015478945.1 Trachelipus rathkii | reverse complement strand
TCTGTGCCTATATAACATTAACACTCCTGTAACCACGTCTCGTGAAACTTTGAATCTCCTAATTTCGATGTTTTATGGCTTAAAATCTTTCTCCCTACTTATTCTACCATTATCTTGTGTCTCTGCTACTGCTCTCCCCTACGAACAGATTTTCACTCCTTTTGAATATCTTACTACTTCTCATGAGACTGTTAATTCTTCCCATCATACTGAGATCCTCTATTTTAGGGATTTCAACGTACATCACACTCCGTAGCTGGGTTTAATGAATGTTGTTGCATTGGTAGGGGAGGCGAAACCGTTCTGTATTCTAAACTATCTGGAACACTTAATTAATGAACCTACACATATACCAGATCGTCCTAACCAATTCTTGAACACGCTTGATTTGTGTTTCACCACTACTCTTTTTCATATAAAATACACCATCCTCCCTCCTATCGGTAACTCTGACCACAATCTTGGTAGCTCTTTCCAGCTAATACTTTTTCTCAGCAGCTCCACCATGCCCCAAACGTACTTTCTGCACTTTAATCGGCTAATTGGGGGGTTGCGTCGTTTCTTTGCAAACTATACTTGGGGTGGATCTTGCTTTGACTCGGAGGATGCTTCGCTCACTGCTTAAAAGGTAGGGGCCGTAATCCACGAGGATATGAGCGGGTTCATTCCTCTTCAACTAAATCTTTTTCTCCACAAAATCCCATGGTTCGATGGGAATGTTCTCGCTCATTCAGGAGAGGAGACATTGGCCTATCGGGCATTGGAAAAACTGCTCGTTCTCCTGTCACTCTTACTAATTTCATTCTGCTCGGAATCGTTGCAGAGGTTCTAATTCAACAGGCTAAGCGCGCTTTCACCAAAAGAAAGTGGGACAACCTACTTGGCTCTCCTACTGAAAATAAAAATTTCTGGCCTTGCCAAAAACATCTCTAATAAACTTTTGTAAATCTGCCTCTTCTCCACTTTTTCGCTCTGACGGTTCTGTTTGCTAACTCTCCTAATGAAAAGGCTAATCTCTTCGGCTCCTTTTTTCATCTAATTCTACCTGGACGATTCCGGCATCCCTCCTCCTGCCTCTTCTCCTCTCACGTTTCCTATGCCTCTTCCCGTAATTACGCATGATCGGGTGTATCGGGATTCTGAAATCTATGAACATCAGGAAGGTCTAGTGGCCAGATGGCTATTCCTCCCGCGTGTTTGAGGGGTGGCTTTTCAAGCTGCTCTCTGTCGCTCGTTCTCACTCTTACTACTTCTGATGCCTTAATACTAGTTACATTTCCTCAGTTGCTGGAAGCGCCGCATATGTCCAGCAATCCCGAAAAAGGGTAGCCCGCTCTGATCCTTCTAACTTACCGTCTATAGCTCTCACTTGTATTCTATCTAAAATCTTTTGAACTTCTTCTTAACTCTCATTTCCTGGATCATCTGGAGTCTCATTCCGCTCTTACGATCATCATATGGCTTTCGACGCTCGAGGTCAAACTGGTGACATACTATCCTATCACTTGATTTATGGCTTCTGCCCTTAGGGACTATGGGGAGTCTTGGTGGTGGCGCTTGACATATTCAAAGCTTTTGATCGGGGTATGGCTGCGTCGCTACTCTCTAAGCTCCCTTCCTTTGGGTGTTCCTTCCTTCTCTTTGCTTTACTCTTTGTCAAGTTTTCTTTCTGGTCACTCCATATCAACACTCGTTGATGGAGCAAGACTTCTTCTCCTTTTCCTGTTAATTGTGCTGTTCCTCAAGGTTCTGTTTATCTCCAACTTTTATTATTACTTTTACTGTCAACGACCTCCTCGCTGTACTTCTAACTCTATTCACTCTTAGGCCGTGCTTCAACTCTCCATTCTTCCACTCGTTTCAAATTCTTGCTCCCTCTTTTGCATCTAGGTTGCCTCTTCGTCTTTTAGCTTTCTGATTCTAATTCTTGCCGACCTGATGGATTTCACCGGTGGGTGTCCCACGCAACCTTGTGAATTCAACTCTTTGAAAACTCAACTTCTACATCTCCTCTCAAAAACACCTCCCAACTCCTATTTTTTTCGACGGTTTTCAACGTCTCACCTGTTGACAACCCATAAACATTCTTGGTCTGAACATAAACGAAAGAATTGTCTCTTTGGGAAACCTCATATCATAATTGGATTGCTAGGTGGCCAAAGAAGCTGGGATGTTCTGTTCAGGTTGCGGGAATTTTTTCTTCTGCACAGCTAACCCAGTTATATAAGGGCCTTTATTCGCCCTTGTTTGGAGAACTTTTCTCACATCTGGGGGCTCCGCTCCACCCTTCTATTGGATAAGTTGAGGCTAATTCTAAGAGACTTATAAACTGTCCCTACTTTCAAACTCTCTTGACCCTCTATCTCTCCACGGGACGTTGGCGCACTATCTCTTTTCAACAGGTTCTACAACGGTAGATGCTCAGGGGAGTGGCGCTCGCATTCCACCTCCATTGCGTCGCCTTTCGTAATAAAGGGGTGCCATGGCTCATCTCTCTCTT
>JABUQX010074845.1:37500-40206 GCA_015478945.1 Trachelipus rathkii | reverse complement strand
CATGCTTCGTTCAGTTTCAATTTTGGTGTTTAACGTTTTCGCATTATCGTGAAACGCTTTCGCGTTTTCGTGCCATTCAAAGTGTCTATGGGTAAATGTAAGTATCATAGTGAATGTGGCTTATAAGTGTGTGTGTGTGTGTGTGTGTGTGTGACCGCGTGTGTATAAGTGTAGATGTAAGTGTAAGTATCTATGGGTAAATGTAAGTGGCATATCATACTGAATGTGTGTATCAGTGTCATAGTGAATGTGTGTATAAGTGTAAGTGTGTGTGTGTGTGTGGTGTGTGTGTGTGTGTGTGTGTGTGTGTGTGTGTGTGTGTGTGTGTATGTGTGTTCTAAAAAATAATAACAATAGGCATGAAGTAAATAACACTAAGTATAATAATAAAAATAAAAATAAAATAATAAAAATAATAATAAAAATAAATAAAAATAATAATAAAATAAATAAAAAGTATTAAAACAAAATAAAAAACATAATGTTAATAAATATAGTTAAGCAGTGGCTCATACAGGTTAAAGCAGTAAAACACTTAGAGTTAAAGCAGTAAACAGAGTTAAAGCAGTAAAAACATGAGTTAAAGCAGTAAGCAGTAAAAACAAGCACATGCAATCACTACAGCAGGTGTTAGGTCACCTCTTTTCCGATTACTGATTTACTGCTTTTTTAAGGTATGTAATGTTAATAAATATATGAGTTAAAGCAGTAAAACATATGTTAAAGCAGTAAAACATGAGATAAAGCAGTAAAACAGTAAAACAAAAGCATACTAATCCCCTTGGTGATATGTAGCATCTCTATTGATTTACTGATTTACTGCTTTAAGTATGTAATGTTAATAAATAGGTTTAAGCAGTAAAACATGAGTTAAAGCAGTAAAACATGAGTTAAAGCAGTAAAACATATGAGTTAAAGCAGTAAAACATGAGTTAAAGCAGTAAAACATGAGTTAAAGCAGTAAGCAGTAAAACAAAAGCATACTAACCCCTTGTTTGCTATGCTTAGCACCTCACTTTTTCGGTTACTGATTTGCACTAGCTTTAAATATATTTTAATAAATAATATTGGGATTAACAGTAAAAACATATGAGTTAAAGCAGTAAACATGAGTTAAAGCAGTAAAGCAGTAAAACAAAAGCATGCTAACCCCTTGTTGCTATGTAACACCTCTATTGATTTACTGATTTACTGCTTTAAGGTATGTAATTTTAATAAATATGTGAGTTAAAGCAGTAAAACATATGAGTTAAAGCAGTAAAACATGAGTTAAAGCAGTAAAGCAGTAAAACAGTAAAAAAGCATACTAATCCCTTGGAGTGTTGAAGTAGCTTTTACCTCTATTGATTACTGGTTTGTTTTTGGAAACATGTAATGTTAAATTTTTAATAAAATTTCGTACAGTTGTAGTAAAATAAAATGTTTATACATCAGACACTCTGGTTTTTTTCTTCTTACATACAATTTTTTAAAAATTTATAAATTAAAAAGTATTAAGTAAAATATAAAAGATGTCTGTAATGAGTTACAGTTTTAGGTTCGCGAAAATGTTTTTAATAAAAATGTTTAAGTATGAAATAAAAATGAATGACTCGTAGTATATATATATATATATATATATATATATTTTTCATTCGCGCCACTGCTCATAACATATATATATCGATCGCCCGCCGCCGCCCGCGCCCGTATGTGCCCATGCCGCCACCGCCGCCGCCCGTGCTGCCGCGGCTGAAGTTACGCAGGAATATTCCGCCGCCGGTCGCGCGGCGGGTGAGGACGCGGCGGCCATGTGACGCTGCCGGACCGCCACGCGGCAGGACCTCGGCGTGCTGGGTTCCGACTGTCTTTGCTGACCTAGGGGAAGACATCAATGTTAGCTCTGTTCTATGATGAGAGGGTAAGAAAGGTTAGAAAAGGTTGAAAAGTTAGAAAATGCCAACTCATAGTGGAAGCATCCTGGCACCTTATAATATACACCAATCATAGGGTAATATGTAAGGAAAGTGTAAGTGCCTGGGTGAGTCTTAAGTATCATAGGTGAATAACAAAAGTGTCTATGGACGAGGTATAGGGTGTGTATAAGAAGTGTCCATAGTGTTTTATAAGTGCCATAGTGAATGTGTGTGTATAAGTGTCATAATGTATGTGTGTATAAGTGACACCATGCTATAAGTGTTAGAAAAAAGACTAACTCATAGTAGGAAGCATCCTAACAACTTAATACACCAATCGTTTCCTCATACCTTATAACCTAGAGGTAGACACCCATATTGGGATATTCTAGGCTCAGGGGAGGCTAGAAAGGCTTGAAAAAAAGTGGCGCTCAGTTGGCACTATGTGGCACTCACGCTCATTGGCACTCGCTTGGCACTCATTGGCACTCACCTTGCACTCACTCACTTAGCACTCATTGGCACTCACTTGGCACCACCTGGCACTCACCCGGCACTCACCTGGCACTCACCTGGAACACTAATAGAACATCACTAGATACATACGTTCAAGTTAGGAACGAAATATGTGACAGGTGGGACACGAGTGGCCAAAAAATTGGCGTGGGCCAAATTGACCCATGGTATATGGCAAGGTAAGGCCGAGAATATCATGAATTAAAGCAAAAGTTAAGACATCAAAAAAGGGCTGAGTCCCTAAAGGAAGGACAAAAAAGTACCGTGGGGTCAAATTTGACCCATGGTATCTGTC
>JABUQX010074845.1:0-32500 GCA_015478945.1 Trachelipus rathkii | reverse complement strand
TAGAATTAAGAGTAGAGAAGTTAAATGAAAAAGATGACCACAGGATAAGTATTTAAGAACTTACAAATAAATCTTTTGAATGGGCAGTTGAAACTGAACAAATTTTGAAGCAAATAGAGGAAATAGTTTTATTTAGCAGTGCAAAAAGAAATATATGGATGTTCGATACATATTAAAGTAAAGAGTATTGCTTGAAGAGCAGGTATTGATAAAGAAGTGCAGTCAAGTGGTTGCAAAAAGTAAAAGGCAGTATTTAAATGTTAAAAAGTCAGTGATGAGGTCTCAAAGAAAGGTGTTTGGAATTATATAAAAGGAAAAAAGGAATACTGAAAGATGCATACGTAGGGAAAAAAAGGGTAAATGCTGTTGGAAGGAGGGCCCAGATAATGGACTCACAGGGAATAGGAAGCTTTTTGGAAGGAAGCGCGAAAGTTACAGAATAGGAGTAAGAATCTGCCGGAGCCATGAATAAGGACGGTGTTTTCAGTAACAGAAGCACGATTATAGGGGAGAACAGAGTAGAAACCGCTAAAAATCTGCATAACATTGACAGTAATGAAGAGAGGGTGATAGCGAATGTGTGTGCGTTTGTTGAAGCAAGAAAGGAATATATATTTTGGGGATAAGGTCATTAGTAAGGAGGGGGTAATGGAGATAGCTGAAGAATGGTAAATCTGCAGGTATGGGAGAAATCAGGAAACGTCACTGGTGGGGGAAATAATGAGACAACGGAGACGTGATGGTGATTGATTAGATTTGGAAGTTGGCTGTAACAAAGAAAGCGTTTATGGAGGGCCATAGTTCTACGAAGTTGGAAGTTGTCGTGCACCCTTAAGAGAAGGGGTAAAGAGGATAGAGTAACTGTAGGAATTATGGGGGTTTGTTTATTGAGTGTTGTAGAAAAGATATATCATGCTGGTATTTTGGTAGAAATAGTGCGTCAGTGACTGAGGGACTGATTGGTGAAGAATAAAGTGCATTTAGGAGTAGTAGAGGATGTATGGATCAAATGAAAAACAAATGTAGGATTTTTAAAAATAATAATGCATAAAGTTTTTAAATTTTATTTGAGCATTTAGTTTAAGGGGACCCTGTACTCGAAATTACATTTTCTTTCAATCGTGAAAAGAGAACTTTTTATTTAAAGAGGAACTATTAATCTATATATTTCTGTTTATTTCGTTTCAATAGACTTACTGGTTTGGAATTTATGGGGGGGGGAGGGGCAAGTTCTGAATTTTTACTGCTTCAACTGAAAACCATATAAACTTTATATTTTGAAGATATTTCAATAATTTTTCATAAGAAAGTTCGAATAGAGTGTGGTCAAAAAGATATAGTCATTTGCCATTGAAAATCAATAAAATTAAAATTGGTAACATCAAGTATTCAATTATAATTTGAAAATTTCAAATTTTTTTTCAAGGTCATCACTTCAAACTTGTCTGACACCAACCCACAATTTTCAATCTGAATAAAACATCGTGGGAATCTTCGCCTATATATATAAAGGTCATGGAAATTTTAAACGCTATAGACTTAGTCGTTTTTTTTAGCGATTTTTTTTGTCAGCTGATATGTAAAAAAAGTGATTTTTGAGAAAAACGCCTATAAAGAGGTTGAATGATTTGTTTTTCTTTTTTCAGAAAGTAAAAGATATTATTACGCACCTCACCCCACCTAAATAAGCGCACCACAAGAACAGATAAGATTTTATTCACCACCGCATACCGCACCGCACCGCACCGCGCACCGCACCGAACCGCACCAACTCCGTATCTATTTCAAAATAGTTTAGCCCCGACTTTGCGGAAATATTTTTACTTGCCAAAATATTATCTTAAAAAATTTATACTCCGGCTCCGGCTCCGGCTCCGGCTCGGCTCCGACTCCGACTCGTCACGGCTCCGACTCCGACTCGAATGCAGCCCGGCACTCAGTTTCCGAAACCCGGCTCTTTTCAAAAATTGTTCAGCTCCAACTTTAAAAAATTACTTTCAACTGCAAAAAAATTTCTTGAAAAATATTTATAAGCAAGATCCGGCTCTCCGGCTTTGGCTTAGAAACTCCCAGCTCCGACTTCGTTTCCATTTCAGAATAGTTCAGCTCCGACTTTGCAGATATTTTTATCTCCAAAAACAATTTCTTTAAAAATAATTTATACTTTCCCTCCGGCTCCGGCTCCGGCTCCGGCTCTTAGTTATAATTCCTTCTCCATTTACAGTCACGATTTCAAGAATAGTCCAGCTCCGACTTTGCAAGAAGTATTTTACCTGCCAAAAAATTTAAAAAAATTATACTTTGGTTCCGGCTCCGGCTCCTTTCAAATGTTTAAGCTCAACTCTGTAAATTATTTTCACCTCCCGCAAAATTAAAAATTCTTCAGTTCGGCTCCGGCTCGGCTCGGCTCCGGCTCCGGCTCCGGCTTCGGCTCCGGCTCCAGCTCCAGCTCCGACTCCGTTTCCATTTCAGAATAGTTCAGCTCCGACTTTGAAGAAGTATCTTTACCTGAAAAACAATATCTTTAAATTATACTTTGGTTCCGGCTCGGCTCGGCTCAGCTCGCTCCGGCTCCGGCTTAGCTTTCCCTCAAAATTGTTCAGCTCCATCTTTGCAGATATATTTTCACCTGGAAAAAATTCTTTAAAAAATATTTGTTGTTCGGCTCCGGCTCCGGCTCCGGCTCCGGCTCCGGATCTTACTCTGACTACATTTATATGATTGAGAAAGAGCCTGATCTTGGGTTGTGTGTTTGCAAAAGGGGAAATTTAATTTTGCCATAAAAATGTGAACTTAATCCTGGAAAGTCTGGAAAGTTGAATTGCAATTTCGAACCTGGAAATGATTTTTTTTTTGTTTGACACCCCTATAAAAAATATCCTGTATCTTAAAAACCTTTCGGAATTTCGAAACAAAAATTATACCATGATTTAGAGGTGGAAATTTTCTAATAATTAAAGTAATAAAAAAAGTGAAATTTTTTATTTTTTCTCTAAAAAGTTAGGGTTGAGCAAGTACAGGGTCCCCTAATAAATTTAAAAGTTCTATTTAATTAGAGACTAACCTCGAAAATTGAGTTTTCTTTTAAATGTAAAAAGAGAAACAAACTATTAAAATCTCATGTTCCGTTGAGAAAGTTGATTTTCATTTTTAAGTTTGTAAATTTTAGGTGGCATGGGGAATAAATTTTGGAGTCTGAAAATCTTTAGTTTTAAAAATTTTTGAATTTTTGAATTTTTTTTTCTTTTAAATAATGTGTTGATAAAAAATTAGATTTTTTCAAAAGTGATTTCAAAATTTTTTAAGAACATCAAAATTTAAGCATGTCTGACACCACAATACACTCTTCCAATCTGAATGTAACTTCGTCAACCTGTTCATCTGCCTATATATAAGGTTTTCCCTAAGCTTTATAATCCTACATTAAGCAATTTTTTAATTATTATTATTTTTTTTTTTTTGTAAAAATATAAAAATAAATGAAGTGACAGAAAAGCACAGATTTGAACCTGAAATTGTGATTTTTTAATATAATTTTAATTTTAAACCTCTCGAAAAAAAATCTCTTCTAAAAAGCTCTTTACAATTTCCAAACCACGATATTTAGGATTGATTTTATTAAAAATTAATTTATATAAATTTTTTTTTTTACTTGAAAAAGTTATTCATTGAGGATATGTCTGGTAAATTTAAATGTCTGGTAAATTTAAATATGAATATTGTTTCCAGTCATACCTAATTTCCTCACAAACTATAGTCGTCAACCACCAGTTTGGAAGTCATTGTTTTGGGCATTTCCTCAAACTAATGCTTAGTAATTCAATAACTTTTCTCATTTTTGCATCATTTATGAGGAATTACACCCATACGCAGTAAATGCTCATTTTCCTTTACATACTTTGAAAACTATAGCTTACTTATATAAAGTTTAAACATGGTAGCTAATAATGAAGACACTATGTAAAACAAGGATAAATAAGTAAACAATATCCTTCAGATGCTTTGACTTTGGAGATGGGTATGATGCTATTAGTAAGCTTCCGACGTGTTCTAGTGTGGGACTCGCTTTCATTATTTTATTCTTTATTCAACTGTGTGCTACCTTTCTCAATAGACCTTTAACATATTTATACTTGACAGAAATTCAGGTTAACAGTGTTTAGAATGCAACCCCTGCTTGGCCTTCTTTTACTCTCCATTTCTTAAATTTCAATACACAAGCAAATGTTTCGCCTAAGGGCATAGAAAGGTCGTCTATTCTCGCGTTTCCGATTTTGAGTTTTTCAAATTTTCCCTCATTAGGTTTCAGTTTCCTTGTCAATCCAAAACAGAATACTTTTTGCTGCTCAATTACCTCCTATTCTACTGACTCTCTTAAATTCTTCGACAAAAGAAACGACAAAATAGAGCATTTTAACATTAATTATCCTTTCCTTAAAATCTTTACTAATTATGCTGTTCACTATAGCCAAAGGTTTTCACTAATGCTAATAATAGATAAGGTGAACTTATCTACCAATTTCCTATCACCATCACTAACAATTCAGAATAGCAAGATCCAATTTCCAATTTGTCCCAGACCGTTTTGCGGTGTTCCCAACAAATCTAAAATAAGATAAGAGAACAGATGTTAGAACGACATAGCGATAGTGAAAACCTGGGAGGATTCCCCTCTTTCAGCACTGGTTGAATGAACACATGGTTTAAATAAGGATGAAAGGTTAATGCTGATGGTGATTAACGAAGCAGATTACAAAGGAAAAATACGAAATCGAAGCACGAGCTTTGAAAACTGGAGGAGGAACTGAGGAAAACCTACCATAAAGGCCATAAGTTTCAGTAGTTTTAAATTCAGAGAACATAGATTAGGGGTAGGAATATTTATATATATAGTATTATATATATATATATAATATAATTATATATAATATATTATATATATATATATAATATATATATATTATATATTATATATATATATATATAATTTTCTCTCTCACTCTTCTCATTGTCTCTCTCTTTCTCTCTCTCTCTCCTCTCTCTGCTCTCTCTCTCTCATCTGTCTCTCATCTCTCTCTCTCTATATATTATTATATATATAAATAATTTATATAATATATATATATAGTATATATATATTATATATATATATATATTATATACTATATATATATATATAATATATATATATATATGACAACTGAGACAAAGGTTTGTATAGAATAATGTATACGAGTACACATACAGTCTCAGTTGTCATTTTGTTTTATTAAGCTGTTTCCCATATAGCAACTGATTAGAGAAACTTAAATGATACGACCTTCAGAGAAAATGTACCTCATAGTCTTCAATTTGCATTGAGTTAGCTCACTACCAATAATTATATATAATATATATTATATATTATCTATATTATATATATATATATATATATATATATATATATATATATATATATATATATATATATATATATATATATATTATATATATTTATATATATATATAATATAGTATATAGTATACTATATATGTATATATATTAATATATATATTATATATATATATATAATATATATTATGATCACATAATATATATATATATATATATATATATATAATATATATATATTACTTAGAAATGTGGATTGAAATAGTTATATTACTTTTAATTATTTGGTTTATTTGGAATAATGTAAAGAAACCATCCGATTATCCTCCAGGTTAGTTAAGAATTAAAAAAAAAATAATATTATGAAAATATTTACACTGAATTATTAAATTTTATTGGAAAGTTTTTTTTTATAAATATTACAATAACAAATTATAAATTAGATTAATAATATAAATAATAATATTAATATATTACATAGTTCTACTTTTATATGTATTATTATTATAAGATAATCATAAAATTCATATATATCAATCAATAGGGTTAATTGCGAATAAACTTGCATAATGCAATATTAAAGGTATTATAATAATATAATAATAATAATAATAATAAAAATAATAATAATAATAGTATTATAATAATAATAATAATAATAATAATAATAATAAATAAAAATAATAATAATAATAATAATAATAATAATAATAATAATAATAATAATAATAATAATAATAATAATAATAATAAATAATAATAATATAATAATAATAATGATATAATAATAATAATAATAATATAATAATAATAATAATAATAATAATTAATATAATATAATAATAATAATATATAATAATAATAAATATAATAAATAATATAACTTTGAATATATATAATATATATATATATATATATTATAATATATATATATATATATAATATAATATATATATTATAATATATGATATATATATATTATAAATTAATATATATATATGATATATATAAATATATATATTATAATATATAAATATATAATATATATATACATATATAATATTATAATATATATACTATTATATATAAGTATATATAGTATATATATATATATATATATATATTATATATATATAAGTATATAGTATATTATATATATACTATATACTATAATTATATATATATATATAATTTATATATAGTATATATATATATATATATATATATATATATATATTATATATTATATATATATATATATATTATAATATATATATATATATATATATATATATAATATTTTATATATATATATATATATATATATATATAATATATATAATAAATACTATATATATATTTATATATATATATATATAAGTATATATTATAATATATATATATATAGGCTACTCTTAAAAGGATTTTACATAAAAAGACATGATATCGAAATATCGCGACACCGCGTGGGCGCTGCAGTGTCCGTGTTAGCAAAACTCAATAGATAGAAACGCAGAGTTTCCAAATGCTGCTTTTTTTTCATGCTCCAGAAAATAATTTAATTTTTTTTTAAGGGGTTCTATCCGACGGTGGGACAGTTAGGTTCTTTGTAAGGGAGTAGGTTACGTTTTGTGATGCAATGGTAGTTACTTTACCGCTATTAGCCACTGTACTTTGGTAATGTTGGTTGTTTATTCGTGCGTAAGGTATGTTGTTTTCTTAGTTTAGGCGATATTATGTTAGCTTTACGGATGTTAAAACCTTGTTATGCTAGCGTTTATTCATCGTTCAATATGTTAGTTAGGCTATATATGACAAATATTACTATGTTATTAAAAATATCCATTGATAGAGCTACAATATGATAGAAAATGGGAGATAGGCTAAGTTTTATGGTCAGTGTTAGTTACTTTCCGTTGATAGGCAAAGAACTTTGTTAATGAAAACTGTTTATTCGTAAGTTTGGTGTGTTATGTTCTTAGTTCAATTTATCATTTATTAGTTTGTCAGCAAGATAGGTAGGTCATGATAAATTTTTTTAAAATTTTGTTAAATATTACTATACATATGTAAAATAATTGCATGTTTATGTTGGAAGGAGGGGATAGATTGAAGTTTTGTATGCAATGTTAGCTACTGTACCTTCGTTAAGTAGGGAACTTTGTTAATGTTAGCAGATTATTCATACGCAAGGTATGTAAGGTTTGTGCTGTTTATGTATGCTCTTAGTTCAAGTTAGCATTTATTAGTTTGTCAGTGCGATAGTTAGGTTAGGTTATGATAAAGTTTTGTTAAATGCTGTTAAATATTACTATGACAATGTAAAATTAACATTGATATGTTGGAAAAGTGGTGTTAGCTTGAGTTTTCGGTTAGATAGGGTCTTGGTATGTTATTTGGATATATAATGATGGATTCATCCTTGGTCGTGATAGAGTTTTATTCTAGCAAAGTGAAAATTAGAATAAGGTTACGGTTACAGAGAATGTGGGTTTTTTTTTATAGCAATCTTATGATATAATTTTGGTTGTCCATGTGATAGATATGTTAGCTATGTTTAATTTCTGTTACGTTTTGTTAAAATATTACTATGGCAATGTGAAATAAACACTGATTTGTTAGAGAAATGATAATTTTGTAAGATATTAACTGTGTTACCTGTGATGATGTGTTTAGAATCGCGGGCTTAGGTTAAGTTTTTTGCTGAGTAATGTTAGGTTTTGTCGAGGATTTGTAATGTCTACGTAATTCATGTCAACGATGATGTTATCTTTTTTTGAAAAAATTTTAAATGCCCCGGGGTTTTCTTTCTTTTTTGGGGAATTTTTTTTGGGAATACCAAAAAAAGTTTTAAAAAATCCAACATTTTTTTTTTTTATAGTTTTTCCCCACAAAGAAAAAATGTTAGACTTTGATACAGTGGACGTAACTAATGGAGTCGTTCGATAGATTGCAGACTTAAGCTCGAGATGAATGTTAGCAGCTTATTCATAGTTAAGTTTTGTATGTCCTGTAGCTACTTTACCTTTGATTAGTAGGGAACTTTGTGAATGTTGAAAGTTATTCAAGAATGTGGGTGTATTAGGTTTGTCGTTGCACATTAATATTCTTTGTTCAGGTTAATGAATGTTAGCTTTAAAATTGATATGAAAAAACGTTTGTTAGCAATTAGCAATATATCCGTTGTCTGATGATAATTAGGTAAGATTATGATATTTTTTGTTAAATATTACTATGGTTGAATGTAAAAATAACAATGATATGTTAGAGAATGTTGAAAAAGTGTGAATAGGTTACGTTGGTAATGCAATGTTAGTTACTTTAACTGTTGTTTAAGTATGAACATTTTTAATGTTAGTAGTTTATTCGCGCGTTAGGTATGTTTAAGGTTTGCCGTTGTACCATTAGTCGTTGAATAGTATGATAGTTAGCTTTATTGATGTGAAAACGTTGTTACGTTAGAATATATTCGTTGGGTAGTATGATAATAAGGTAAGATTATGATACATTTCTGTTAAGTATTATTAATGTTAATTTAAAATTACAATGATATGTTAGAGATTATGTTGAAAAGTATGACTAGGTTACGTTTCTGTATGCAATGTTAGTTACTTTACTGTTGTTAAGCATGGAACTTTTGTTAATGTTGGCAGTTTATTCATTCGTAAGGTATGTTAGGTTTGTCGTTGTGCATTATATTCTTAGTTCAGGTTATGAATATGTTAAGCTTTATTGATGTGAAAACTTTTTTACGTTAGCATTTATTCGTTGGTTAAATAAATGAAACTTAATTTTATGTTATGTTTATCCAGAATGATACTGGAAATTCAATAGATCATATAGATCAATAGATCATGGATGGGTGGGAAGGGATGGGGGCATGGGGGCATGGTTGGGTGGGGTGTTTGATTACTGATTTATGATTTACTGCTTTAGGATAGGTATACACTGTTATTCTTCACTATGCTTCTCTTCATCAAATAACTTATTTTTATTTAGTGGTTTTGCAAAATACATGTCCATATATTCATTGGTCAGTATGATAATTATGGTAGGTTATGATAAATTTTTGTTAAATATTACCAAATTAATGTAAAAAAAAAATTTGTTATGTAGCATATATTCGTTGGTCAGTATGATAATTATACAAGGTTATGATAAATTTTTTGTTAAACTTAGATGTAATGTGTAAATTACACTTGGTATGTTAGAGGTATGCCTTGAAAAGTGTGAATAGGTTCGTTTTGTGAATGCTATGTTAGTCACTTTACTGTTGTTGAGTATGGAACTTTGTTATGTTAGCTGTTTATTAGTGCCTAAGGTATGTTAGGTTTGTCGTTGTACATTATATTCTTAGTTCAGGTTATGACATGTTAGCTTTATTGATGTGAAAACTTTGTTACGTTAGCATATATTCGTTGGTCAGTATGATAATTATATAAGAGTTATGATTAAATTTTTTTAATATTTACCATGTTAATGTAAAACTAACATTGATATGTTAGAGATATGCTTGAGAAAGTGTGAATAGGTTACGTTTTGTATGTTACGTTAGTCACTTTACTGTTGTTAAGAATGGAACTTTGTTAATGTTAGCTGTTTATTCGTGCGTAAGGTATGTTAGGTTTGTCGTTGCATTATATTCTTAGTTCAATGGTATGCTATGTTAGCTTTATGATGTGGAAAATCCTGAAATATGATAACTAGTTTGTAAAAGTGTATAGAAGTTATTTTTATGTTATGTTTATCCAAAATGATTCTCGAAATATAACTTGAATCAATAGATCAATAGATCATAGAAGTTTTGGAGGGCAGGGGTGGGGCGGGTGGTTTGATTTACTGATTTACTGATTTACTGCTTTAGAGTGTGTAAGAACGCAAATTTTTTAAGTTATAAACAAAATGAATAAAAATTTTGGTAAAAAAACATTTTTAAACAATAAAATAAAAATAAATAAAAGTTTTGTGTTATGTTATACAAAATGTGACTTGAATCAATAGATCATGGGTGGGGTGGGGGAGGGTAGTGTGGGTGGTTTGATTTACTGATTTACTGCTTTAGGGTGTGTTAAAATACTATTTTTTTTTAAGTTATAAACATAAGAAGAATAAAAGTTATAGCAAAAACAAGATGTTTTAAACAAATTAAACAATAATAAATAAAAATTCGAAAAAAAAATAAATATTTCTTTTAAAATAAATAATAAAATTTAAAAAAATATTTAATACTTGAACTTCCTTTCTGGTGTATGTCTGCAAATTTCTCTTCTCGCCAATTTCCAAGGTTTTGGGGATCAGCCATAACACCATTTGAGCGTAACGACACGTAACCTCGGCTGCGATGAGGTTCCCTTAAAAGAAAGGTGTTTGCCAAATTTCATCCTTCAATACCAATTTCCAAGGTTTTGGGGCTCAGACCCAGAGGTGTCCACAAACACCTTTTACGAGCTTGAAACTATCTTATTCGAGATCTACGATCTTATAAACTTATATTCAGATACCAATATTGTATTATTAAACAAATATTTACTAACTCTGCATCGTCACGGCTCCAACTCCGTTGCAGGCTATGGCTCATTTGCTCTGACACATGAGACTTCTTATTCCTCTTCTTCCTTCCTCCTTCTTCTTCTATTTTGCACTCCGTGTATTTCTTCTTCTTTATTTCAGCTGGGACCTCCCCCTCTAGGGGGGAGGGGTCCCCAGACATCTATTAGGAACTTGAATCCCTCATATTCAAGTTCTACGGTACCATAAACATATACATTGATACCGATATTGGGCTAAACCATTGGTTCCCAAACTGGGGGTAAATTATTCCCAGGGGGTAATATATTAATTTTTCGGGGGTAATGGAGAGGTGTCAGGGGACAAGAGAAAAATTTTGAAAAAAGAAATAAAAAAAAGAAAAAAAAGAAAAGAAAGTGTGTGGCAATCCTGATGACTTATCGACGTCACTAACTGCTTGAAGCTGCCTCTATTTTACACTTTCAGTTTCTCTGTGAGGATCAGCCCAGGCAGTATTGTTAACATTTATCCACTATTTTTTATGCAGTTTTCTCTTCTGTTTATGCAGATTAAACAATAAAATGTCCAAAAAGCGCATCTTGATTCTGATGCCTTTTTTCGTCTTGTGTTTGTGAATTTACCTTCTGGTGGAGAGGTTCAGCCACAATTTGTGGTTTGTCACAAAGTGTTGACAAATGAAAGCCTCAAGCCATCAAAACTCTCAGCACACCTGCAGAATTGGCATTCAAATATTCAAATTGAGGATCAGGCTTATTTTTAGCGCCGGACTGTAGCACTGAAGAATATTCAGTTCGGTTCATCTGAATATCAAACCCAAAAGCTTTAGCACTGAAGAATATCCAGTTCGGTTCATCTGAAAATCAAGCAGTTACCGAACAACAGAAATGCCACACCATTGCGAAGAATCTGATTATGCAGACGGCATACGAGATGGTAAGCAAGGTATGGGGGGAGGATCAAGCAATGAAACTGAGTACCATATTTCAATCAAACAACACAATACGCCGACAAGTCGATGACATGACATCAGATATCCTGTCCCAAGTTACAACAGAGATCAAGGAAAGCTATATCTGCAGTTATAGACGAGCATCTTTGATCCTTTGAAACTGTTAGTAGTTGTGTTCTTCATGATTCTGCTCTATTTCCAACTCTTTACATATTAGAAGAGTTAATTATTATGCGAGGATCTTGCTGACAAACGAAGGGAGAAGATATCTTTAATATCATCAACAGTTTCTTTATCAAGAATGGATTGATTGGAACAGCGTTCAACAGGTAGGGAAAATTGTTTTTAATTTATTTAAAGGTATTATAAATTTAATTACATGAAAAACATTTTTTCTCTAATATATAAGATGACAACTGACACAAACTATAAAATAAAAATTAATTTTAATTCCGGTCTCGTCGATGAAGCACCGTCGATGATGGGTGGTCATCGTGGATTACGAAGCCTCATACAAGCTGTGAATTAAGAAATTTCTGTAGATCATTGCATCATTCATCCGGTACTCTCTTGATCGAAAAGCCTGCCTGTTAATCTGGTTAGTGTTTTAAGATGTGTTGAAAATAGTCAACTTCATCAAGTCCAGGATTTGAATTCGTGTATATTCAGGAGCTGTGCAAGGAAATAAGGAGAGCAGTGTAAAAGTTCTCTTTCACACCATGTTTGCTGGTTTTGTCACGAGGCAAGAATGTACGTTGAGTCATCGAGCTCCGAAAGGCATTCAGGAATTCCTGGAACAAAAAAGATCTCCTTTTTTGCTACAAATTACTTGAAAGGAGTGGCTGCTGGTTTTTTGTTTACTTGCACTTGACATATTTCGGAGCTGAACAGTATAATCTGCAATTCAGGTCGAATACGACTGTCATTGTGGGCTGCATATCAAACTCTGACTGCATTTCTGTGGAAACTGCAACTCTGGATTCGGCACTTGGAGAATGGAGTGATCGTCCAGTTCCATACCATAGACCGGTTTGTTGAGGAGAACAATGCTAGATCACTTCTACAGATCATCAACAAAGATGATGAGAGAGCATTTTGAAGGGGTTGAAACAAAACTACATCGCTACTTTTCCAAGGCAGTGACCAAGAAATAGGCCATCTTCAAGGGGTATTTATCCGCTTCTAGTGCCTGAAATGATGCATTCATGATGTATTTTCCTGCAAGTAGGAGTGGATCAAATGTTGAGTCCTGTGAAGCCTTGAAAATTGAATTCTAAAACCAAAAATGCAGATTATTTTGGATTTTTTACGACTAGTGGATTTCACAACTAGTTCAAGAGAGCGATGAAGTTGTTTGAATAATTCTCAACACATATCTTGCGAAAAGGGGTTCTCACTGAACTTTGGGGGAAGAACAAAAAGGGACTCCCTTGAATGTTTGCAAACGATACCAGGGGCTAGCATTTCACACGAAGCAGAATTCTCAACTAGCTCAAGCATGCAACTCATCCATCCCACTGATTTTCTTTGGATGACTTTGCCAATAGTCATTCGGATGCACTAAGTTCAAATACACTGCACAATAAAATGAATAAAAGAAAATATCTCTTGTGTTTTAATTTAAGGCCATATATATATATTATATATATATACTATATATTATATACTATATATATATATAATATATATATAATATATATATATAAATATAATATATATATATATATATATATATCAATGTTGACAACATTTTGTGAAAGGGTAAATTTGCTTAATGGGGTAGTTAAATTGGGCAACAAGCTGAAAAAAGTTTGGGAACCACTGGGCTAAGCGAATGTTTATAATCGGTGGCGCACAGGCTCCAGTATTGGTGCCGAGTACCACTAACTCCTGATTCTTCTCTTACTCCTACTTACGCCTTCCTCATTCTTTCTTACCTTCCTCATTCTTCAATAGTTTTTTTCTATCAGCATATAGATGATATATCTTCTGGGGAACCCTCTCGGGGTCCCATACACCTTTAGAATTAAAACCCTCAATATTCGAGATCATACGGTTCGAGTAACATATTTATAAAGGAAAAAACCAATATTGGGGCTCAAAATATTTTTATTAACTTCAGCACGCCATCTCCAGCACGTTTGCCAGTACCAATTCCGAACTTCGAATCTCTAACTCAGACTGCTCTCTGACTCTTCTTCTCTGACTCCGGCCCCTTTCTCCACTTCTTTTAATTGTGCCTTTCTTTTTTCAGGCGGGATTCCCCGGACTCTGACTCTGGCTCCTCCTCCTGTTCCGCTCATCTTACCTCTGCTTTTCTCTATGAAATCTCAAATTTCATTCTTCTACGCTCATTTCTATTTTTAGGGGCCAAGCATCCCTCCGTGGGTGCTCACTAGAACTTCGTCTATAGAGTGTGACCATTTTCCGTCATCACCTACAGGCGCAAATTTTAGGACGGTAATAACCCTACCTAACCCTGGTATATATATATATATATATAATATATATATATATATATAGTAAATATTATATATTATATATATATATATATATATAGTATATATATATATATTATATATATATATATATATATATATTTATTAGTACGCCGACGGGGCTTCTATGACATTGTCAATGGTGTCTTTTTTGGGGATGAGGGGCAACAAAACGCTAAAAAAAGTGCACAAACATATCAAAAAAGGCTAAAAAGGTGCAAAAATTATGATATATTAATATATATATATATAGTTTGATATATATATATATATTATATTATATATATATATATATATTATATATATATATATATATATCTATATATATATATGTATCGACCAGGATGGCGGCTTTTGCTTCAAAATCTTGCATCTGGCACTTTACTACCACCTATACCTACTAAGCTAACCAAGACTTATATTAGTGTAAAATTAATTTCATTTCCATTGTTACCGTGCAACAATAACATGTAAAACTGCTTACAAATGAATTAAGAGCAAGTCTTAGAGAAAAAGCAAACTTTTTCGCTATGTTGCCTTGTTGACGCAATACTTTTAATGTGATTGTTGAGTTGTAACAAATTCACTCGCGATGACATACCCAAGATAATGGACATGAGCCTGGAATGTATAATTATGTCTAATTGTTAAGTGGGTTTTTGAATTCCATTTTTGTATTTTTGAAAAAAATTTGAAAAATAATGGAGAGAGAGAAGAAAGAGAGAGAGAGAGAGAGAGAGAGAAGAGAGGAGAGTGAGAGATCAGAGAGAGCGATGAAGAAAGAGGCAGAACGAAAGAAAGAAGAGAGGGAGAGAGCAGGGAGAGAGAGAGGAGGAGAGAAGAGAGAAGAGAGAGAGAGAGAGAGAGAGAGAGAATTTTTTAAATTTTCTGAAAAATTGAAAATTTTAAATAAATCGTAAAATATCTCAGCAAGTAATAATTTCTTCAATTTAAAAAAGGGACATGAAATTATTCTACAAACATTCTAATATACTTTCCCCTGGGATACAAATAAAAGATTAAAATAGATGTAGAGATATAATTTAAACTGGCAAGCATTCTTCTAATTCGTTTCGAAATCAAATTTTTGTCAGATGTTGTTTTAGATTTAAATATTTTTTGATTACATCTATAATATTCATTTTAGTGTCCATGGGGTTTACCATAATCGGTTGTCTTCCGGTTGATATATCAAATTTCCATAACGTCGTAGAAGAAATGAAAAGAAAATATGGACAAATATTCAGGCAAGCATTTTGGCTTCTTGCTATGTATTAATGACTATCTTTCTAATACACAAGCACACACAAACACACACACACACACACCACACACACACATATATATATATATTATATATATATATATATGATAATAATTATATATATATATATATATATATATATATATATATAATATATATATTAATATATATATATATAATATAATAATATATTATATATATATTATATATAATATATATATATATTATATTATAAATATATATAATAATATATAATATTATGTACTGCAAATGTTATAACGAGAACTTGATGTCTTGGATTGATGATTTTATCTATTATTTTTTTTTGTGTGTTCGCTACCTTTCCCATTTCAAGCTTTGTGGAACACCATAGTAGTGGGTAGGAATCCTAGGGTCCATAAAAACGATGTATTGATCGAGAGGAAAAGTAGTGAATTTATGTTTCGCTGATTGAAAAATAAATTACTCGGGTTTTGTATTTTTTTATTCTTATTTTGATAAACTTAGAAAGGGTGGGGACCAAATTTTATTCTTTTGGTGCTTACTATTGCTTATATCGCTCATTTGCTGTAATAATGATATAACTCAAAAATGGCGTAGAGTTTGATAATGATGTTTACTTTTAATTGCTTGAGATACATAACTCAGAAATGGCATAGAGATTGGTAATGATAGGGTATGTATTTTTAATTGCTTGAGAGCAACTAATACCACTCATAGCTTATGATTAACATAGATCTTTCAAATCTTTATAAGCGAAGGAATGCTACTTTTTTTTCGTTTTTCTTTGTATTGAAACTATTATTATTATTATTATTATTATTATTATTATTATTATTATTATTATTATTACTTATTATTATTATTATTATTATTATTTTATTATTCATTAATTATTATTATTATATTATTATTCTGATCACGTCACAGGATTTATTTCCCTCCCTATTTAGGGAGTTATAGACATCGTTTCCCCAACAAACTTGATACCCCTCCTTCAGGTAGTAACGAGTTGACATCATACATACCTTCATGAAATTGAAATACATCTTTTTATTAATTTGACTTGTCTTGGTACACTTTGTAACACTACACTATTTTATCAGATTTTTGTTCAAAAAACTCAACCACTTTAAAAATATTTACCATACCCTGTAGGCCCTGTCACAAGACATGTAGATGGACTACGGAAAATAAATTTACCCACATTCATATTTATTAAATGTCTGATCACGAATGAATAAGAAATTTTTAATAATATATATATATATATATAATATAATATAATAATATATATATAATATATATATAAATAAAAATATATTATATAATATTATATATATATATTATATATATATATAATGAAAGAAAGGAAAAATTGTTACCAGTTAGCAAGAAACATAAAATAAAACTCACCAATCATCATCATCTGATGAAACAAGAATGTTTTTATTTGATACTTCAAAAGTTCAGGAATTCTAACCCAAGTGAGAGAAACCGTAATATCGTAAAACTGTAATATCGGTTTCTACTAGGAAAATTTTCCGTCTATCTTTAGATCAACCTCCTCTGACTACAAACCTGATGAAATATTTCCTTATCTGTTGATTAGATATTAACCCTAGCAGGTGATTGAGTGGAATGTACCAATCAGTTCTTCGTAATGAATGACATCATGGCTCACATCATCATGCAAATACTTTCTTTACACATGTATATGACAACTCATAACATATTTCGTTATTCATTATGACGCATAGGGACATTGTAACACTTGCTAGATAGGCTAGTTGTGAATAGTCTTTAGCGAGTGAACATCTCCTACAGCATATAATAAGATACGAGTATTGGTATAGCCAGGTTTATTCATAGCTGTTGGTGGTTTATAAAAAAAATTTGGTGTGTACGTTCAACTCGAACTACAGAATTTACGTCCAGGATTCAACCTAAGTTTCCCTGTCCTGAAAAAATACGTGTAAATTGCGAATCAAATAATGATCAGGATCATAGGATACGCATAAACGCACCTGTAAAAGAGGATACAGTGACTACAAACTTTAATATTGTATAAATGTAAGATAATGTGCATCCTGTATGGGTATATAGTTAAAGTTACCAAAACTACTGAAAAATAATATTGTTAATGTAAAACGATTCGAACAGTTAATAACAATTCCTATTCATATAAGGATTCTATACAAGTTTCGATTCTTAGCAGATCCTAACCTTTAAGAACATGAAAAGGCACGATTGCTAAAATACATCGCAACAGCTGTTGACCGTGCTATAAAAGGCTAAGTTTTGTCAATGTCCCAGGCACCCGGTTTAGGTTTGCGGTAGACATTTAAATTTTGTTAAAGGTATTTTGATGTTAAAAATTTGTTAATGACTATCTAGTTTCTAGTATGTTATAAATGCTTTAAATTGAAAACTTGTATTTTTAATTCAATAGAAGAACTTATTTTTATAATATGTTTATATAATATGCGAAATTATATAGAAAAATGACATTCAAATATGACTTTAATCACCTGATCAACAGATCACAGCTGGAATTGAGGGGTAGGGTGTAGAGTTTGATTTATTGATATTTTGATTTATTTATTTACTGGTATAGGGCTACTGAAACACATATTTCTAATAAACCTGTTCATTTTACTATGATTTTTTTGCAGAAAGAACTTATTTTTATGGGATGTTTATACAAAAATAAATTGCAAATATGACTTACTCACTTGATTAATGGATCACAGATGATGGGAAAAGGTTAGGTCAGAATAGACATAATTAGACAGGTAGAAAGAAAGATAAAGAGGGAGAGAGGAATAAGGAAAGAGGCGTTATAATTAACGAGCTAATATAGTAGATTTATTTGTATTCGTTACTTATTATTAGCTGAATTTCCCATAAAAATTTAATTTTTATGGGTAAAACCAGATTTTAGAGGATTCGGTCCCAACATCGTGTGGGACTCCGCCACTTCTGATTCTTCATGGAATCTTTTGCCACCCATCATGCAGCTTCCTCTATTAAGCACTCCGTGAGTCTTTCCTTTCTTTCTCATTTTTTCTTCTGAGAATCCCTTCATAGGGTGCTCAAACACCCGCTGGAACTATGAAACTATTAAATTCGAGTTCTATGAATCCGAAAACATATAGAAAGACATCTCATTTCTTATTATATGTTTGTCTATTGAATTGGTACCGACTTTGGCTCATGCTTCGGCTCAAGCTTTGGCTACTGGACCGATTCTGACGCCGGCTTCTTCTCTGACTCCGAATCCTGCTCCATCTCATGTTGACAGGTTATAATATATCTCAAATTATATTTCAGTGATCATACAGCTAAAATTATATCTTTGGGACGTCCCTACACCTACCTACGTGGGATCTTAGGGTATATGCTATATATATATATATTATATATATATATATATATATTATAAAAAAATATTATATATATATAGTATATATATATATATATATATATATATATATATTATATTTAAATTATATATATATATATTATATATATATTATATATATATATAACAATTCAATTAAAAACCACTTTTAAAAAACTTTAATGAAATGAAAATTATTGATTAAAGAATTATAGTTTACGTTTCGGGACCTATAATAGCTCGGTCCCCTCCTCAGAACTAAAACTAATTTCTAAAAAGACCTTTAACAATTTTAAACTTACTATAAAACACAGTGTAAAAAGGTTACAGAGAAAATTATAGGATGGCATCCCGTTCTCTTTCTTCTTATTTATTATTTATCCAATATTAAAGACTCACTCCTATCCTTTATGAATTTTTTGGTGATAGAATCAAAATTGAAAAAACCTTCGGACAAATTAAAATTATTTCTTGTGGATATAAAAAATGATTCCAACATATGATTCAAGTTTTTATCTTTGGATCGAAATAAAAAACATGCTCCATTCCAATCCATACTGTCCATGGAGAAACGTTGAAGTCCTTGAAAATCAGAATCGACCAACACAAGGGAGAAGTCAGAAGAGGAAATCAAAGCAGTGCAGTTTTTGGACATATGACCCGTGAAGACCATATTATGGATTGGGATGTAGCATGTTTTTTTATTTCGATCCAAAGATAAAAACTTGAATCAGATGTTGAAATCATTTTTTATATCCACAAGAAATAATTTTAATTTGTCCGAAGGTTTTTTCAATTTTGATTCTATCACCAAAAAGTTCATAAAGGATAGGAGTGAGTCTTTAATATTGGATAAATAATAAATAAGAAGAAAGAGAACGTGACGCCATCCTATAATTTTTGCTCTGTAACCTTTTTACACTGGGTGGTTTTTCTATAGAATTTTAAAATTGTTAAAGGTCTTTTTAGAAATTAGTTTAGTTCTGAGGAGGGGACCGAGCTATTATGGTCCCGAAACGTAAACTATTGGTTGTTTAATCAATAATTTCATTTCATTTAAAGTTTTTTAAAGTGGTTTTAACTTGATTGTTTTAATTAACTATAGAGTCTGAGTTGTTAAGAAGAGGACTCTCTAATTTTTGTCTTACAATATATATAATATATTATAATATATATTATATATATATAATATATATATTATATATACTATATATATATATATATTATATATTATATATACTATATATATATACTATATATATATATATATATAATATATAATATTATTAATATTAATATATATATTATATATATATATATATATTTATACTGTATATATATATATATATATATATATATATATATTATATAATTACTATTATATATTATTATATATATAATATATATTATATATATAATATATATATATATATTATATATATATATATATTATATATATATATATGTATATATATATATATATATATATATATCTACTACTACTATGTATATTATAGTATATATACTTGATTTAGAGAATCATTTATATGATTATATTTATATATACTATATTATATATATATACCGAATAAATATAATATTATAATTAGTATTATATATATAAATTATATATATAATATTATATATTATAATATTAATATACTTATATATAATATAATATATATATATTATATATATATATATTATATAGGGTATATATATATTATATATATACATACATAATATATATATACTATCATATATATATATATATTATATATATAATTATTATATAATATATATATATATATATCATATTATATGTTATAATATATATATAATATAATTATATATTATATATAAAATAATATAGTATATATATATATATATATTATACCTATAATATTATATATATATACTATATATATTCATATCATATTATATAATATATATATATATATATAATATAATCTATATATATATATATGATACTATATATACTACTATATATATATATATATATTATAATTATATATTATATCATATATTAATATATTTACATTTCCGTCACCCGACCGCTGACGGACAGAAGCCCCATTAAGGAAGGCGGTGGCTTGAACGCCTCAAATATTCATTCTAAGCCCAAATTACGCAGATGAGCCCAGAACGCGGTCTTTAAAGTGAGGGAGATTTAAATTTGAGTAGGGAAACACAGAAGATGGAAGAGAACGCCACAGAACAGAGGGTGGCAGGAAAAGAAGGAAGCACCATCATTGAACAAGTCTGGAGTTACTAAAATCAACACAAAACTCACATGTGCCGGACCACAGCACCCCTTGTGCTTCGTGTCGTCGTAAAGGTGGTAGGTCGAGAGTGGACAATTCCCTCGCAACACTTGCCGCTAAAGCACCGATCATCGGCCGCAAAGATAGAGGGTCAAGTCGAACTAGACAGTACAGGACAGTTTATAAGCGCCTTTGGCCCTTTGACTCGACCCTATCTACAAGCCGCGTGTAAAACCCAGAGCCCCCCCCCCTGATTATGAGAGCAGCTACTCCATACACAGGGCGGATTGAGACCTTTTGGTATATGGCTGTAGCACATGAGAAGAGGAATTAAAATCCGCAGTCTTAAAACATGAGCTCCCAGTTTCTTTGAGGGCCGCCCTAGCAACCGTTGATGTGAGGTTTCCAATACATTTTTTTTTGTTTATGTTAAGGCAAGGAATGCTTTATTTCTCAACAGGAGAGACCGAGAGGAACAGTCGAAAGAGATAGAAGAGTAGAAGGTGTCTAGAGAGGGAGATTGTAGAATTTGATTTCTAAAGAATTAAATTAACAAGTTGAGGACGAAACCCCACATACTGAAATTCTGTCACAGATCAGCGAGAATAGAAATCAGAAAGAGTTAAGACGAGAGGGAATTCTAGAAGTAATAGAAAGAGATGATATTGACAATTATTTGAAGAATATTTTATTTGTAAGGATAGTGGAATAGTAGATGTGCAGGTTGAAAAGCATCATTAATGAAAAGCAGGGAATAAAGTAGGAGACAAAACAGAACCCTGAGGAACACCTCTATTGACAGAAAAAGAAGAAGAAAGTCGCCCATCAGCCAAACAGCCCGATATTGTGGGATTTAGAGGAATTTCAAGACAGAAGTAGGACTAGAGAGTAGTAGGAAACCCAAAGGAGGGGAGTATGGAGAGCAGTGACGCATGCCGAACCCGGTCGAATGCTTTGGGATATGTCAACGCCACCGACGCAAGTCTCCCCGTAGTTCCTAAGGGCGAAAAACCATAAATCTGTTAAATAGGAGAGTATATCGTCACGTAGGACCTCGAGGCGCCGAAAGCCCGTACTGAGCGATTGGGAAAAGGAACGGGAATGCAGATTCCAGATGTCTAAGAAGTGCGCGCAGCTTGAAAGGTTCAAAGAATTCCTTCAGAAGAATACAAGTGTAGAAGCTATAGGGGCCGATAGGTTAGAAGGGGATCAGAGGCGGCTTTCCTTTTTTCGGAATAAGTTGGACATTGCGCGCTTCAACACTGAGGGGGAAAGTGCTAGTATTAAGGCATTTGGAATAAGTTGAACGAGGGGTGGCGACAGCTCAGCACCCCCTTCAAAACTTCGGGGAGGAATGCCATCCGGTCCACCCCCATTCCTAAACGTTCCTAGATTTCAGAAGCCCATGCACCCGATCAAAATGTAATCCACAGGCAAAGGCATAGGACCACTGAGGAGGAGGAAGGAGGAGGAAGGAAGGAATGCCAGAATCGTCCCGGGTTTGAGTTAGAGGAAAATTTGAGACCCAAAGTCAACTGCCTTTCATATTGGAACTGGATAAACTCCAGATGATAGAAGAACTCTATACATAAGGGAGGAAAAGATAATTTGCTCTAAGTTGTTAGAGATGTTTTTGGCAAGAGGCCACAAAAGATTTGTCAGTAGGAGACCAAGGAGGTCAGCGCAACTTCGTTTAATGAAAGTCCCGCTTGCTCGTCTTGAAGAGTATCCCTGGCAATGTTTCTAGCTGAACTGCAAAATTAGCGAGACCCAATGCCGCAGCAGTGATAGGGATAATGAGAATTTTCCACACCCGATACGCAACTGTCTTGCAGGCTGATATGGCCATGAGAACAAGCCACATCGAACCATGGATTCTAGAGGAGAAAAACAGACTTTAGTCGAAGAATGGAATGAACCTGCTCATCATCAACGATTCACCCGCTCCCACTCTATCGGCAGAAGCTGAAGCGTCTTCTGAGGTCAACAGCAGTCCATTCCAATTATATTTAGCCGTAGAAGCCAACGCAATGCCCCCCACAGTCGGCCGCCAGAATTAAAGTGCCAGAGAAAACGCCACATAGGGCAGAATACGAGCCTTGTACTGCGAGAGACAAGTTATTAAAATAAGACGATATAAGGAAACTCTTCAGATTACCGATAGGAGCGAAAGGTTGTGATATTTATAGAGAGACAGGACTAGTGGTAAACATAGGTTCAAGAGTGTCAAGAACTTGATTGGATACGATCCGTGAAGTGTGTTAGGTTCTTTAATTAGTGCATCCAGATCGTTAAGAATACTAGAATGATTGCCCTCCTCCCGACCTAAATCAGTATGAGAGTACAACCATTCAGGGTTGTGTACATTGAAATCCCCAAATAGAGGACATTTGGATTGGATGAGAAGATATAACATTCTCGTGAGAAGTAGTAAGGTAATCAAAACAAGGCCATGAAAATCTGTTCTGTATAGAGAACAGTTAGCAAAGCACAATGATATTGTAGTAGAAGGAAGAAAGTTTTAATCCACAGAACATCGAAGTTAGGAGATCAAGATTTCGAGACGTGTTACAGGCAGGTGTTTATGTTTACATAGGCACATTACTCCACCCTTCAGACGGAAATTATGAACTTAAGTTATAGTTGGATATATTAACGAGTTAGAGGATAATTTCTTAGCCATCTGGGTCTCAGACAAGAGCAAAAGATTAGGTTAGAGTTAGAGAGGTGGTATTCCACGGATGCAAAGTTAGAGTGCAAGCCACGGATGTTGGTAAAGTCCAAACTGAAAGGAAATATATATATATATATTATATGTATATATATATATAATTATATATATATATAGATTATATATATATATAAATATATATATATTATATTATATATATATATATATTAATATATATATATATATTTATATATATATATAATATATATTATAACATTCAGTATATTGAAAATATATCTTTTATTACTTTTTAGTTTTTTTTCCCGTTGTGACGTAGCCAAAAACCAAACTTTGGGGGCATAGTACCTTAACACGCGTGGTAAAGTGGACAATGTCATCGACTTCTGGTCCAACAGTCCTCGGTTCGATCCCAGGATGGGCACATATAATTTTTGAGTTTGTATGCTTGTGGATATATATATATATATATATATATATATATATAATATATATATATATATATGTATTATGTGTGATATATATATATTATTATATATATATATATAAATAGTAAATACAACTTTATAACATATATATATATATATATATATATATATATATATATATATATATATATATATATATATATATATATAATGTGTTTGGGTGTGTATGTGTTATTTAAGGGTAAATAAAAGTAAAAATATGTCACAATATGACGTCATTAATATGATAATCCCATAAAATCTTCCGCATTAGACAACATCTATTACGTCACGGATTTCTTCTCGTCAAATTACAGCATTTTCTTACCCTCCGAAATTCCATCCCCACTCACCCAAATTCCTTCCCTCCCCACTACTCACCACATCTCTCTTTTAGCACGTATGTTCCTGTCCTAAATTAAATATGAGTAAAAATTCGCATGTTCGAACGTTCGGAAAGCAAACCCTATTTTATTCTCCTTATCTCATTATTATTTACTTTATTACAACCATTTCTCTTCCTATATATGCTTTTAAGGGGTCGAGTATTCTGAGCATCTTCACAATATACAAGTTATTATTTCTAATTCGGGCACCCAACGTTCATATGTCTTCAGAGAGAGTCTAATAATTTCTTAATATTTAGTCCTACAATGGGAGAACAAAGTTATTGGAACTAGGACCTTCATGAGTGTTTTTTATGATCTTCTGCATCAGATCAACATTCAGCTAAGATGGTTGTTCGCTACCCGCCCTAATTTGAATTTTGAAATATATTTCCTAAGTCTAAGGACTTCGTTAAAATTTATTATTATTATTATTATTATTATTATTATTATTATTATTATTATTATTATTATTATCTATTACTTAACGGTTTTACTAAACTACTGTTTTTTAGTTTTTAGATCAAGATATCATGTATTCTCATATGCATAGGTTCATTCATTATCTAGATTCTCTAAGTTAGCTTCATTATTATTAATTATTTATTCGCTATAATTAATAAATTATCTCTAACGATTTACCACGCAATTATTTCGATTAATTCAATTATTCATTCATTATATCATTACTTACTTCTAGGTCACCTAAAACCGCAAACGATTGTACATCTATTAGGTTCATTATATACTTTCATTCATTATTATATATTACGACCCTTCATTATTTAATCACCTAATATTATTATATTATTTAATACCATATACTTGTAAATGAGGTCTACGTTAACAGGTTTTATTTGTATGAAAAGTAGAAACATTAACCTTTGTTCCTAATCATCTATTTAACACAATGTAAGCAAGTCTGTGGAGCCGGGGATTGAGCTATGATGTTTTAGATTTAGTAGATTTAGCAGGAGCAGGAGGCGGAGCCGGAGCCGGAGCCGGAGCCGGAGCCGGAGCCGGAGCCGGAGCCGGAGCCTCATATTTTAAAATGATGGGTCCTAAGCCCGAGCCGGGGAATGGTAAAATTATGGAGCTGGAGTTGGACTCGGAGTCTGACATATTAAAATAATGGAACAGGAACCGGAGCTGGCAAGAAATTTACTGGATGTTAAATTATAATTTGAATGAATTGAAACCAAATTGATTTACATATTAAATTTTAACATGGTGTACAAATTTTTTTTAGGGCAAAATTTAGCTATTTAGTATAATAGGGAATCAGAACTAATGATATTATTTTCAGCATGAGAATAGGGTCGAGATTTGTGGTATTTTTATGCGAGTACAAGATATTACAAGAAGCTCTTCAAAATATAGCTTTTGCAAACAGACCTGACGTACTTACGTTTATGGGAATTGGTGAAGATGTTCATAAATACGGTCAGTAATGTGTCGATATTTTAAAAATTTTATTATTCTCACTTGCTTAATCCATTTTCAAATCTTAGAAATTAAGCTTAATACTGTGTTCCCCCTTTATTGTAAATGTATACCTGAGAGTATAATTAATTTGTTTATAGATATAGAAACTGGTGAAGCTTACAGAAGTGCTAAAAATTCTCAAAGCAAGAGATAACATTATTTCGTTGAGTGGTAAATAGAATGAAGCAAAATTATTTGAATTATGAAAGAACTTTCAAAAGTTTATAGATATTTTGAGTTTTAAAATATAGTAATTTCTGCTATAGAGTATTATTAATCCTGCAATGGAAAACAGGCCCTGTAAATATCAGGCAGCCGAGCAGTGTTTGAGGTATCTTCAAAGTGCGGGGCTATAGTATTACACAAAAAAAGGAATAAAACATATATGCTAAATAAGAAAATACAGTGCTTAGTTTGAAGAGATTAACTAGTAGGCTAAGAATAATAAATTAAAATGCTGATAAAAATAGAAATAATGTGTTGGAAAAACGAGAAATAGCTGCTGATGTGAACTAGCAATATCTTTTAACGAAAAAGCGATCCTGAATAAATCAAATGAGAGAATATTATGTATAGCAGGAGATTCTGAATGTTTAAGTTTACATCACCCAACAAATGCACCAAGCTAAATGTAAATAGATGTGCCACGTTTATACCTTTTAAAACTGAAAGTTAAAATTTTGTGCAGATACCTTTTAATTAGTTCCTAATTCTAAAAGAAAAATATATTCAACTATAGGTGTTTTTGGGACCAACGGTTTACACTGGCATAACTTAAGGAAGTTTATGTTGCGTCACTTAAGAGATTTAGGAATGGGAAAATCCAAACTTGTTTCAGCCATTCATTTTGAAGCTTTAGAACTTGTTCAGGCCTTCAAAACACAGGCGGGAATGGCAGTTCCTATTACGAAAGCTGTTACTCCAGCTGTTATTAATGTCGTATGGCAAATGGTGGCAAGTAAGCTTTAAGGTTTAAAAATATGCTCATTTATATCCATCTTATAGTATTTTAAATAATTATTTTATAGTCTTTCTTTAGACTTTTATTTTATTTTTAGGTAATAGGTACGAATTTGACGATAAAGATCTCGTTGACTTTCAAAATAAGCTCGAAGAATGTGTACATTCAGGATCAGGAATAATTTTTGTAGACATTTTTCCGTGGCTCCAAACTATAATTCCAGAATTTATTTTAGACAAACTTTCAAAGAAAACAAAATATATAGCATTGGTTAAACAATTAACTTCCTGGTTTAGGGTAAGCAATTTAATTATGTTTTCAAATTCCTGTATACTGAAACTAATTGAAGGTGGCTACTATAATAAATATTTAACAATTGGTGAATTTTTTAGATTATTTTCAATTCATAGTTAAATAGATATATTAAAACTCAACATATAAAGAAAATTAACGTATTTTTCCATATTACAGAAGGAGGTAGATGAACACATAAATACTCTTGATTCGACCAACCCACGAGATTTTATTGATGAGTATCTCATTGAAATGGAGAAACAGAAAAATAATCCTGACAACGATATGTCATGTAAGAATTTTTATTTTATTTCATATTTAAGCATATTTATAAAGAATGCATCTATTTCCAATCATTATAGGAAAACCTATTTATTTTGAATTCTATTTTTAATTTGTTTCTTTATTAACCCTATGAAGGCTTCAGTCATCTCATCACCCTTATTAATCCTAATAAGCTTCAAACATCTCAGTATATGAATACTCTGATTAAAAGTTTTAAAGTGTAAATAGTTGCCTTTTTAAGGTTTGTAATAGATTTGAGTATAAATATTAACAATTGTAGCAAAACATAAAGCCGTTTTTGTTTTGGCAATATTCTTACGAATTCTTACGAAAAATTAAATGAAACGTTTCTCAAAAAAATCGTTCGTTTTGTCAAATTTTAAGAAAAATTTTGAGATTATTCTCACCAAACGTAAGAATTTTGACAAATTCCGTAAGATTGCTATTTCGCAATCATACCGAAAAATTCTATTCTTACCCAAAAATGTAAACAAAGGAAATGATTTTTTCTTGCGAAAAATTGACATTTTTTTTCTTTTATTTTTTTCTTACAATGAGTCAATTTTTTTTATTAATGACTTAAGAGTAATGAGATTGTGTCAAATATTTGTGTGATATTCACAATTTTATTAATTATTCTTAAAATATTCAAAAAAAGGCAATGATAATGTTTTCACTAGTGGTTAGGCCCGTTGAAATGCTTCCATTGAATTAAAAAAATGGCTTTTAATTTTCAGCTTTGTCCACATTTTTTGATGAAAAGATGTTACAATTATGCACTTTTCATTGCTTTTTTTTAACATTACTATATTATATATATATTATATATTATATATATATTATATATTATATAAATATATAAATATATATATATAAATATATATATATATATAATATATATATATATATATATATATACTGTATATATATATAATATATATATATATTTATTATATAATATATATATATATATCATATATATTATATATATATATAAATATATATTATATATATATATATATTATATATATATATATATATTATATATATATATATATATATATATATATTTATTATAATGGGTAACAAGTTACTTTAAAGCCCACACGGAAAAAAATTCACAGGTAGCCTCTATTGATACATAATAGATGTTTTAGGGGCGAAATGACTTTTTTTCCAGACCTGACCTGACCTAACCTAACATAACTTATCCTAACCTAACCTATGCCCCTAGAACAGGTAAAAAAAATCATTTCGCCCTAGAACATCTATTTATGTATCATAGATGCTACCTGTGAATTTTTTTTTTTGATCCGACCTCCCATTCCGTGTGGGCGTTAGTAACTTTGTCCATATTATATATATATATACTATATAGATATATATAATATATATATATAATATATATATATAAATATACTATTAACTATATATTATACTATATATATATATATATTAATATAATATATATAATTATATATATATATATATATATATATTATATATATATATATATATTATATATATATATTATATATATATATAAATATATATATATATATATATATATATATATATATATTATATATATATAATATATATATATTAACAAACACTGAAAAATACCTAAGAGTAAGGAAGTAAGTCTCCAAAAAAATCTAAAACTATTCTAAACATCATTCTTATTCTTCTTTTATAATAATACCCTCCAAAATCCAAGATGTCCATCATAGTGTTTCTACTTCTTGCCCAACAGCTGATTTGAAGTTTGTAAACAAGTTTATAAGAATAAGAACTCATTCGCGGGTCGTTTTGGCAGGAAACCGTTCTTAAAATGCGTAAGAATTTGTCTTTATCGAGCGTAAGACAAATGCTAAAAACGAAACGCTGTTACTTTCTTTTTACGGCTTAAAAGAAAAGACTAGATATGCTAGAAGAGGAGTGCAACGTAGAGCAACACAGGAATGATTTCTGGGTTTGAGAGTAAGAACTATGAGGAGAGCTGAAGGAGTTAGGAATGTCTTCTGTAGAAAGGCGATTTTCTCAGAGGGGACATGAACCAAGTCTACAAAAATATTTACATGCTTTGATAATACAGAGTCAATAAATTTTTCATTAGATAGAAATGGACAGGTGGACCAGGAGGGCATAATAGAAAAATTTAAGAAGAAAGCATGCCATCTTGATATAAGGAAAGGCATGCATTCAGTAATAGGGTGTTAAATTTTGGAATGGTTCGCCACAGAGCTTGTTGAGTGTGACTCGATTACAACATTTAAGAAAAGGTTAGATTCGTTTATGGATGGTTGGGAATCATATAATATATTGACGAAGCCAAATTGGCGGGTTTTTAGTTGTGATATAGTTATAGTTAGATGGCATGTGTGACCATAACTTAGTTATTATTAATGCATGTAGATGGTTTGGGTATCATATTTATATATCATTAGTTTTGACTAAGCCAAATTGGTGGATTTGTAGTTACAACAAATTGACAAGCCCTAGGGTGCTTTGTGGATTTGCATGAGCATTTGGGTAGTGGGTTGACTGGGACAGTCTCGATAGGCTCATGTGGCTTTTTACTGTCTCTATATTCCTAATGTCCTAATGTCCTTAATATGGATTTTATGATTATTTACATGACCTATATTTGGAGTATAGAAAAATATAACATCCAAAAGATCATAAAAAGGTTTTAAACCTTTTGTAATAGTCAGCAAATGTAAGCCATTGCTTATCAGGTCAGCGGAATCCTTTTGTGTGTGTGGAGTTGAGGTCGGAGCCGAAAGCCGTGAAGCTGCAAAGTTTTGGGTGAGAAAAAAAAACAGCAAAAATTTTTTGGGGATGGAGCCGGATTCAGAACAGGAGCTGTGGTTGAAGCCGAAGTTGAATTTTTTTTTGGTTTGGAGCCCGAGAAGAAAAAAGGTGCTGCTTCCGCTTCCGGTAATTACTACTTTTAATAGCTAATTATAGGGCCAACACTAGTTTTTCTGAAATATATGAGATTTGTTTCATACGAATTTTGTTGCTATGAATCCAAAAATCGTATTGGTTTTCGCCTATCACATCGAAATTTTTTTTGTCGCTATTCACATAAATACAAAAACACAATTTCAATTTCGAAATGAAAAAAAAAAAATCATAAAAAAAGAGCGATATATTTTTCATTACTTTTGCTATCAACATGAAATTTTCAGAGACGTAAAGATGAATGAGAAAGGACTTGATTACTACTGAAAGAGATCTTCTTGAAAAAAAAAGAGTGTTATAGAACTGAGTGTTATAAAGATGTCCCTTCGGATTTACGCTCAAATGGCACCTCTCAGTCAAAAACTCGTTCATCAATTCCTGATATACTCAGCAGGAGAGCCCAAGGGACAAGAACAGATAAGAGAAAAATTTGATACTTATATTTGTTAAAACAAGAAGAATGAAGTATTAATATATATTATATAGATTATATATATATATATATATATATATATATATATATATATATATATATATATATATATATATATATATATATATATATATATAATATATATATATATATATATTTTTTTTCTTTTTTTACTATAAATATATATATATATATATATATATATAATATATATATTGTTTTGTATCTTACGTAATGACTTCCTTTTACGTTGAAAGATCTAAATATCAGTTACTAACTAATTGTTTTCACTGTTGAAGTCGTCTCTTCACCTTTTTAGGAAGCTATGTTTTTCGCCTCCGGCTTTCGAGACTAGGCACCAATAATGAATAAGGTTGTTAGAAAACTTTTTAACTTTATTTCTACAATTCAAGACCAGCAAGTATTCTTGATTTCAGTACAAGAGTTAAACAACTATTCTTATTCGGTTGTTTTTTGTCTCCGGCTTTCGAGACTAGGCACCAATAACGAATATGGTTGTTAAAACCCTTTTTAGCTTTATCTCTACAATTCAATACCAGCAAGTATTCTTGATTTGAGTATAAGAGTTAAACAACTATTAATATTGGATTTTTTTATTCAAAATTTCATATAAATATATTTGTAAGTTTCGTTGCAAATTATAATTGTGGAATTAAGTTTTTGAAATAAAAATTATATATATATATATATATATTATATATATATATATAACTCAGTTTCGTACATAAGGTCATAGTGGAGTAATATTAAGTGTGTCCTTGAACCCCTTCAATCCTCATCTATAATCTCCTTACTTCCACATTCTTAAGAGTAGTATATGAATAGTGTCTCTGATACTACTACTTCTATAAAGTCCCTAAAACCTTCACTCTTTAGTATATATATATATATATATATATATATATATAGTATATATATATATATATATATATATTTATATATATATATTATATATATATATAAATTTCTTTTCATTCTTGTTTGTTGAATGTTTCACAAACAAAAATATTATAAATTTTTGGAGGGAAAAATAATAAAATATTTTTCTACATAAATTGTATAAAAACAAAAATATATACATAATATATATAATAAAAGAAATTGCATAAACATGATATAAATATATAATATATTACATAGAAATTATAATTATAAAATATAATTTAGAAAACCTAAATCTTATTATACA
>JABUQX010074844.1:0-44127 GCA_015478945.1 Trachelipus rathkii | reverse complement strand
TCCTATGGGATTGAGACCATATATATGTTCTGTTGTGCAAAGTAACGACACTTTTAAACTCCTTTTATACTAGTCAAATAAAAAAGTCTTCATTCAACTTGGAATTTCTGCGAGCAGTCCATAATATGAGGAAGAAACCCTCTCAACATTCAATACAATAACCAGGTTTTGACAAGCTGAATGGGACGGTACCTTAGCAGAGCTGCTTCTCTGTTACACTATAAAAGGAGACACTAGTGCCAGGTCGGTCTGAAGTATTTTCTTTCTCTGTTTCAGCCTGTAAGACGCCAACAAATTCAGGACACAGTGCGATGCGTGGTCAAGTTCAACATCCTTACAAGATCATTCATTTCAGCTGACGTAAAACGATAGCAATTTGTATCAGAATCTACAAACAGATAGGGTATATTCTATGTCAGGCTCATCCTCAATCATCTCTAGAAGGTAAAAGACTGATATTTTCAACATCAATCTCCGGCATAGCTAAGTAACATACAAGGCTCACAGACCTGTATCATTCCTCACGGTGTTCAACATAGGTCGTAGTGGTTGTGTAAGTGTTGTTTGTCTTATTCTTATTGAGAATCTTTAACTATTGACAAGGCAGAAAGCAGCAGTCAGGCAAAATTGTTGGTTCATCGTTTCCAAACCATTTTCAACCAAAATCTCAGCTTTGCATTCTTTCCTCATTAGACCCTTATCGCAAAGTTTCAACACACGTTAGCACACTTTGTGCGAGGAGCCAATATTGTTTTGGTCTCCAGTCCTACTTTTAAAGTAGCGCAAGTACAGCCTCTTGACAGGGATACTAAGGCGCCTTTGATCGTTCAAGTGAAGCTTCCATAGACGTACGCATAGATATACTGTGTCATTACGCATCTTCCATACTCGAACCTCCAGTCGATGTTGTAAGCTATCTCTGTTAGGATCATAGCCTGCAAATGAAAATTATTACATAAAATTATGTGAATGTACACCAAAATGATTGTAATATGTAATAATGAAATAAATTGTTGAAATTTATCATAAAATTGATATTAAATAAACAGACCATGTTCAAATTACATCACCATTTTTTATCTCTAAAGCAGTCACTGACTCGCAACAACTTGCAATCATCAGTGACAAAGTTTTAATTTCGGGTAAAATCCATGAAAAATTACGGGTTTGCCGATTGCATAGAAATGGGATGTATGTGATAGAACAAATCTGAGATCAGATTTCGAATCAGCACCCTCGGACAGCTAAAACGGCTGGAAAAGTCCATGCCAGAATTTTTTTTTTTTTTTTGTAGACCAGATTGTAATAATGATTATTTAAATATGTAAATCCATTCGTGTTACTCATGGCCCAACTTAATTAGATAAACATTTTAACAGGTTTATCTGCTTTTCAAAACATTGGCATTTAAAACTATCCGTTATCTACGCCCCAACTAGATAAACATTGTACCGTTCTAGTCTTTAAAGTATAAAAGCTTTTCAAATTTTGAAACAAAAAGATAATCATTATCTTCAGGTTTCTGGTGTGTAATCATTTCACATCCTTAACCCGCAAAATAATTCGGAGAAGAAATTAACGATTGACGATTGAAGAAAATATGCCGATTTTGCCGATGACGATTATCGTCCATCACAATATATGTATATATATCATATATATAGAAATATAGATAGAATATTTAAAGAGTGAATTATGCTTTTCTAAAACAGTTCGTTATAGAACGATGAAAATTATACCAAATATATATATAGATTGTTAGTTATATTTTTAGCTATATTATATATATATTGATATATTATATATAATATATATATATATATATATATATATAGTGCATGGGCTAAATTGCAAGGCACTAAGAATTGGGCAGATGCCCTGGGCATTCTATTCTGGGATTTGTCAATTTGGCACATTTTAGGGCGCTTTTATAGTTTTACTGTATATATATATATATATATATAAATTATATCCTGATTTTGAAGTGTTTATCGTATATAGAGATTATTTCTTAACTTAAGTATAGGTTTGAATGCATTTTTTGTATATACTAATATATATATATAATAATATATTATATTAGGATGTGCCAAACATGAGGTTGTGCATTTTTCCGGTATTGGTATTGGCATTAGCATCAATTAGTATTGGCCAAAATGTGTCAATACTGTTCAGTCTTATAATAGTGGCAAAAAAAGGAAAGTAAACAATTATGTTAATTTGCTCTTGAAACTTCTGTTAGAGAAGTTATAAACATATAAAATCATAGGTGTCTTTTGTGGTTGTATGTACATTAACTATCTTTTAAATATGAAGTATTTGGTATTGTATGCTTGAAATTCCAGTATTGGTATTGGATTGGTATTGGTATTGGCGAGGTTAGCATCAATGGGGTATATTGGTATTGGCCAAACGATTCAGTTCTGGACACATCACTAATATTTATATTATAATTATATTAATTATATAGTATATATATATATATTATATATAGTATATATATATATAATATATATATACATATATATATATATATATATATAATTATATATATATATATATATATATATATATATACGATATATAATTATATATATATAATATATACTATATTATGTTTAAGAATGAGAATAAAGAGAATCTGCTTAGAATATGAATAAGGGATGGTGATTTTCATAAACTGTGAAATGGAAGTGAGGGTGAGTGTGAGGGAACATTTGGAAAATCTGCATTAACACTGGCAGTAATTGAAAGGGTGTAGTGGAATATGTGTGCGGTTGATGAATTGCAAGAGGGAATAAGGTATTTTGGGGATGAGGTCTTAGTAGTTAATGAGGTAATGTGATAGAGTGAGAAGTTGTAAGAATCGGTAAATCTGCAGGTATAGTTGAAATTACATGGTGAAATTGATCAAGATAGGCGAGATGGTGACGGATTGGATTTGGAAGTTGTGTGACAAAGCGTTTATTAGGAGAGTATAGTTCCGAGCGATGGAGGGGTATTAATATACCTTATATAAGGAGGGGGGATGGGATAAAACGTAGGAATTATTAGGGGACTTAGTTTAAATTCAGAGTGTTGATAGGGAAGATTAAATGTGGTAGTTTTGGTCGCAAGAGTGCATCGAGTGACTGAAGAACTGATTTGTGAAGAAACAAGTTGCATTTAGATCGGTAAGAGGATGTGTGGGGTCAATTTTACATTGAATAAATATGATTAGAGAAAATGACGAGAGAACTAAATTTCTAGGTTTTACTGGATTTGGCAACAGGCGTAGCTGAACAGATTAATAGGGAAGCTCTATGGCAGGGTTAGTGATATATGGTGTGTGGTAGGCTTCTGAATGGAAGCAAAAGTAAGTATGACGATAGTGAAGCTAGATGCTATAGAATAAAATGGAATAGTAAGTGATTGGTTTAATATTAATAGTGGAGTTGAGGCGAGGATCTGTTATATCACCTTGGTTATTCAATTTGTATCTTGGATTGGGTTATGAAAGATTAGAGGACTGGACGGTGGCAGGAATTGTGTGTAAATGATGGAGATGGAAGAAAGAAAGTGGACGGGTGCCGTATGTATGTGGTGATTGGTTTTAGTAGAAAGTTGTGATGGCAGGAAGGTGACTGGTTCAATTAAATCATGGTGGATGTAAAGGCTAAAGGGACTAAGTCTTGAGTGTGCTGAGGGTTTTACGTTAGCAGGGTATGTCTGTCCTGTGTTAATTGTTAGTCAGGTGAGCACTATTGGTCTGGAGAATCAAGAGGTAATAGGATCTTTAGTACAATGTGATCAGATGGACAATTTTAGGTGTGTTTTTAGGTGTGAGAAGAATTTGAAAATGAGAATGAATGAATAGAAGAGTCTGAATTGTGTGAGAAAGGGGTAAATTTTTGAGAATAAGATGAAAGTAACATTGAGGTTTGTAATGTCGGAAAGTACGGACTGATAGTGGGTTGGTTAAGGACGTATAGTGGTGAGCTGTGCTGGAATCAACAGACTTGGAGGACCTGAGGAAAAAAGTGAGAGTCAGTAAGGAAATGCATGGAGGAGAGAATGTGAGTTTTTGGCAAGAGGCGAGAAGAAAGGTGATAATAGGAGTGAATGGCGGGGATTTGTGAGGCGGTATGGTTGTGGCGCACACCTGGGTCAAGTTGATGAACCACCTTGTTTTGCTATAAATCATAAGCCTTGGGGAGAAGCCTTTATCAAATTCAATGTAAAGTCGTTGAATCTTTGGTAATCTTAGATTTTAGCAATCTTTGATAAGGTTCACCAGCGCGATCAGAAATGAAGAAGTTATTGCGTGGAGTGGCACTATGGTTGCGATTAAAGAGTGGTTTGAAAAACGAAAACAGTGGTAAACTAAATGGCAATAAGTCTCATGGATCGAATAGTGAAGAGGTGTCCCACAGGGCTATTCAGTGCTGGGGGCCAGCTATTGTTGTGCCTCATATATATAAAAAATGGATTTAGACAATGACTTAAAATTGGAAAGTTGTAAGTTTGGCGATCATACCAAAGTGGCTATTCAGTTAGAATAGTGAGGATGTATAAAGATCAAAATTAAGTCTGAATAACTTCTTGGTGGGTGATGTGTGCTGATTTGTATAGGCTTAATTCGTATAAAAATTTGTAAGTTCTTCACCTAGGTTACGGCAATAAAAGGTTATACACTACAATATGAATGATTGGTTGGGCTTGACGCCTGTGGACAAGAAAAAGATTTGGTGTGATTATAAGCTAGTAATCTGATACTATCTATCAGTGTTTTGAAGTAAGAAATAAAGCTAATAAGGTGTGTGTAGTGTAGTAGGTGTGTGTAGTGTAGTAGGTGTGTGTAGTGTAGTAGGTGTGTGTAGAAAACTGATATAATAGCTATTGTTAGAGCTGTATTTATTGTATTGTGCACAAGTTTGGGCTCTTATAATGATTAGAAAGACTTAGATATGCTAGAGAGTGTGCAATGTAGGGCAACAAGGAGGTAATTTCTGAGTTAAGAGGTTAAAATCCTATGACGAGGGCTTTACAAGGAGTTGAATGTTTTTCTGTAAGAAAGGAGATTTCATCCCTCCTCCTTTTTGTGAGAGAGATGAAATCTCCTTTTCTACAGTAAAACAATTCCACATTCCTTAGCCGACTCGTCATAGATTTTACCCTATAAACTCAGAAATTACCCCGTGAGTCATGTGTGACATCTCAGCAGTATCTAGTCTTCTTTAAAGTAAGGAGGCCAAACTTGTGCCAAATTACAATTAATAAGCCTAACATAGCTATTTACAGTCTACTATAACCTCCTTTGACTCTTGTAAAACATTTACGATTTATCTATGCCGCATCTATATTACCTTTTATTCCTTTTTCCAACACTGATAGCTCTTTGAATTAAATGCTTATAAATTATTCACCAAATCTTTTCTTGTCCACAAGCTCAAGCCAACACCATTTCATATTGTTAGTTAAACTTTCTTATTTGCAGACAGTAGGTGAAGAACCTTACAATTTTTATACGATTAACATTATTTGGCACTTATCTGCCCACCAAGAAGTTTGATCGAAGATCATATTTGATCTTTATACATACCTATGAGCTAGTTCCTAACTGAAGTTAGCCACTTTTGAGATGATCTGCAACATTACAAACTTTTCATTTAAGTCATTGGTCTAAATAGTCTAAATCTTTAATATATATGAGGAACAATAGTGGCCCCAGCACTGACCCTGTTGGACACCACTCTTTCACTATTGACCATGATGACTTATTGCCATTTAGTTGTACACACTGTTTCTATTTTCACAACACTCTTAACAACCATGATGCACTCACGCAATAACTTCTTCATCAGCCGCATTAAGGGAACCTTATCAAAGATTTGCTAAAGTCTAAATATTACAATATCAAGACTTTAGCAAAGCTTTTGATAAGGTTTCCCCACAAAAGGCGTTATGAATTTATAGCAGATTAAGAGTAGGGTTCTCCTTGACCCAGGTCCGGCTCACAACCATTACCCCTCACGAAACCGCCATGGCATCATTATCCCTTTCATTCTCGGCTCTGCCAAACAACACATTCTGCTCCTCCAGGCATTCCTTTTTATGACTCAATTCACTTTTTCCTCAGTCCCAGCTGGTTGATTCCAGCACACTTCACCAATATACGTCCCCTAACCAACGCCACTATCATCCGTCCTCTTCCACACTGGACCCAAACCTCAATCGTACTATTCATTTATTACTTCATTTCCCCTTTCTTTTCACACCCACACACTCTTTAATTCATTCATTCCTCGATTTTATAACATTTCCTTCTTCACACCTAATATCACGTCCTAAGAACTTTGTACATCTGCAACACAGTGTGCTACTTAAAGATCTATTAACTCTTATTCCAAACTATGGTTTCACTACCTATACTTAAACACAGGGTAACACATACCCTCATGTGAAAGAACTCAGCACACTCACAGACTTAGTCCCCTTCTAGCATCGGCAGATTGAATTCAATTGCACCAGTCACCTTCCTGCCTTTCACAACTTCCTACTAACCAAATCTCCACAACAATGAGGGCAACCATCCATTTCTTCTCTTCCATTCTCCATCATTCTACACCTTCCCTGCACCTCCACCTCTAATTCTTTCATAGACCCCACTCAAACAAATGAAATAGACCAGTTTGACAATAACGCACTCCTGCCTCACTCACTATAATACTAAACCAACAATCACTTACGATTTCCATTTATTCTATACATGCTTCACTTATCGTCAGTGCATACTCTTGCTTCCCATGTCAGAAGGCCCATCACCGAACCACCGCTTTCTTTTTGCAACACTAGAATCTGACGATATCGAAGCTAGGCGAGATATTCCTATTAAATTCCTGTCATTGACGGCCTGTTGCAAATCCATAAACTAAGTACAATTTATTCTTCTTCTCATTTTCTCAAATCTTTGTTTCAATGGTAAAGATTTGACCCACACATCCTCTACCACTTCTAAAGCACCTTGTCTTCACAAATTCAGTCCTTAGTCAACTACGCATGCACTCTTGCGACCAAAAACAAGCCAGCATTTGTATCTTCCCTACAACACTCGATAAACTAAGTCCCCTAAATTCCTACAGTTATCCTTATCCCCTACCCTTATATAGGGGTACTATTACTACTCTCCTCCAATCCCTCGGAAGTATACTCTCCATAAACGCTTGTTAAAGCAACTTCCAAATCCAATCAATAACCATCTCGCCCCTGTTCTTTATCATTTCACTATTTTCAACTTATACCTGCATATTTACATTCTTCAAACTTTTTTCACTCATACCAATTACCTCATTCACTAATGGACCTCATCCAAATACCTATTCCTTCTTGCATCATCAAAACCCACACACATTTCTTCATTAATGCCAGTGTTATGCAGATTTTCCAATGTTCCTCCACACTCCCCTCACTTCATTTCATCAGTTATGAAACACCAATCCTATTCATTATTCTAGCAGATTCTCCTTATTCTCGATTTTATCCCTTTTATAATATTATAATATTATATATATTATATATATATATATATATATATATTATATATATATATATATTATATATATATATATAGATATTACTATATATATATTATATATCATATATAATATATATAATATATATTATATATTTATATATATATTATATTTATAGTATAATTAGTGATGTGCCAGACTGATCGTGGCCATACCAATCTACCCTCATTGATGCTACTTGCCAATACAAATACCATACCAATACCAATACTTTGTCACAAAATTCCAATACCAATACTTCATATTTAAAGATATTATGTATGAAAAGACCAAGCCTATTTTTATATTTTATAAAACTTCTCTAACAGAAGTTTCAAGAATTAAAATATTGTTACTTTTCCTTTTTTTTTTCCACATTATAAAGGACTGAACAGTAATGACACATTTTGCCAATAACAATACCTGTGCTAAATGCCAATCAACAATACCGGGAAAAATGGCAATACCAATACTTTGGAACATCCCTTAATATTATATATATATATATATATATATTATATTATATATATATTTATATATACTATATATATATATATAATATATATATATATAAATATAATATAATATATATAATATATATATATAATATTATCACTCATCAGTAAAATTATAAATGCCCTCTAAAATGCCCAAATTGGGACAAATGCCCAGATAAATGCCCTGGGCATTTGCCCAATTCTTAAGTGCCTGGGCATTTACCCAATCACTTATATATATATATATATAATAATATATATATATAATATATATAATATTTATATATATATATAATATATATATATATATATATATACTATATATATATATATATAGTATATATATTATATATATATATATATATATATATATATATATATATATACTATATATATATATATATATATATATATATATATTAGTGATTGTGACGAATTTAATGGTCATGAGCAAAATCGTTATTATTTTTTCTTCAAATCGGTCACGTTAATTTTCATGCCGATTTATATTTGCGGTTAGGAGGAATACTTACACCAGAAACTGAAAGAAAGATTTATTGTTCTGCATCATAATTTAAGAGCTTTAAACTTAAAGTAACTAATAAGACTCCTTACTATCCATGTTCTCGCTTATTAAAATTTTTTAAATCAATGTTTTGAAGAACATGTCTGTTAAAAATAACAAATAAAATATGTAAAAAAAACAAGAACATGAAGATTTTGAATATTTAAATAATCATCATTACACTGGTCTACAAAAAAAAAAAAAAAAATTTCTGGCATGAACTTTTCCACCAGCCGTTTTATACTAATTCGAGGGGGTCTGATTCGAAATCTGATCTCAGTTTTGTTCTATCACATCCCATGTTCTATGCAAATCGGCAACCGCATTTTCATGGATTAATTACCGAAATTAACACATGGGTCACACCCCCATCCCAAAAAAAAAAACACCCAAACAACCAATAGTCTTACTTTGTCACTGGTGATTGCAAGTTGTTGCGAGTTCAGTGGATGCTCTTAGAGAATAACAAATGGTGATGTATTTGGAACAATGGATTGTGTTTACTTAATATCATTTTATTGTACCATTTCACAAGTTATCTCAATGAAGCATATTACAAGCGTTTTATGTACATATCATAATTTATGTAAATAATTTTCATTTGCAGGTTATGATCTAACAATAGCTACAACATCTGAAAGAAGGAGATGCCGTAATGACACAGATATCTTATGCTACATCTATGGAAAGGCTTCACTATTGAAGGATCAAAGGCGCAAACTTTTCCCTTGTCAGAGGTGTATTTGCCTACTTTAAAGTAGGACTGGGAGACAAGACAAATATTGGGTTCTACAAAGTGGTGCCAAACGTGTTGAAACTTTGCGATCATGGTCTAAGGAAAGAATGCTAAGCTGAGATTTGGTGTGAAAATGGTTGGAGAGAACCAACAAATCATTTGATTGAATGCTAGCTTCTTGCCTCTGTCAATGTCAAAAGATTTACAATAGATAAACAAACAACACTTACAACCAGACGACCAGTTGAACACTGTGAGGAAATACAGGTCTGTGCCTGTATTTACTTAGCTACCGGAGATTGATGTTGAAAATATCAGTTTACCTTCTAGAGATGATGAGGATGATGCTCTGATAGAATATACACCATCTGTTGTAGATTCTTCTACTAGTGCTTTGGGTACCCAAGCCTACGATGATTGGAATGATTCTGGTGAAAAGAATTATTTGCCTGGTTTCTGCAGTCGGTTTTATAGTTGGCTTTCAGCCTAAAAGCGCTACAATTTATCAAGAGCTTGAATGGAGTTCTCCTTTTATCGTAACAGGAGAAGCAGCTCTTTGCTAAGTACTTATTCCATTCAGTTTTGGTCAACTTGTTTATTGTATTGATGTTGAAGGGTTTCTTCTCAATATGGGACTGCTCGCAGATAATTCAAGTGAATGAAGACTTTTTTATTGACAGTAGTAAAAGGAGTTTGAAATGTCTGTTACTGCACAACAGAAATATATAGGTTCAATCCAATAGGACACTCTGTACAATAAAGAAGAGTATGACCAACTCAGGAATTCTGAATAGAATCCAATACGATCTTCAACGGATGGTTAATTTTGTAGACTTGAAAAATGATTAACTTTCTTTTTGACGCAGCGAGGGTTACACAAATTCCTTGTTTCCCCTGCTGCATGCTGGGACAGTGCTAGATTATGTAACACTGGGTGACAGACCTGGCGCCAAGAAATCAGTCGACGTCTGGTGAGCAAGACATCATCAATGAGCTCTGGTTGGATAGGAATAAAATTTGTGCATTCCCCCATGCAGCCATAAAACGTGTCAAATTCTAAATGGTAAATAAGCATTCACTACTCACAACTTTAGTGTACGGATCATTAAAAGAATTTTTCATTATTTATTGTCTATTTTGCATCGAGTTTAATCTCTTTGTAGCTGTAGGTCTGTTCCATTCTAATTTTCAAAGTTGATCATAAACCGGCTGGTCATCGCAACTGCATATGTGAATATCTCAAACCTTGATGTAATAAGACAAAAAACGATGACAGATTTGGAATATGGCACCCGAATTATCTATAAAACCATTTGGAAACCTTATGCCAGTAAAAATGTTGACAGTGTTATTTAATGAGAAAAATAAATTATTATTTAATTATTTTATTATTACTTTATTATTATTATATATTTTATTATTATTATTATTATTATTATTTATTATTATTTTATTATTATTATTATTATTATTATTATTATTATATACGTTCCTATTATCGCACCTTTGATTTCTCGCTCATCCAAACTAATTTCTCTCTCCAGGCATTCACTTTACTCGACTTCCATCCACTTTTTCTTCTGTCTCCTTGAGGTCGATTCCCAATATACTCACCACTATACATTCAGCGATTAACCAACCGACTCTCATTCATCCTTTCCACAATGACCAAACCATCTCAACGTACTTTCATTTATTCTCTCATTCTTCCCTTTCTTCACACCACATAACTCTCTAATACGTTCGTTCATTCCTCATTTTGGCGGGGTTTTGGTGAGAGGCGGATATGTGTTGTGGCCACCTGGGCCACGTGGATGAACCCTTACACCTGACGATATGCCATAAGTGAGGGTCGCCGGTCTCCATGAAAGCTCGCTAGGTGGAATTATTTCTGACTGGCGCACGAGTTCTCACTAATAGTATAGAGGGGCGGTAAGGCTGTGCTTTCTTTTAGACTTGTGTCATATTCTTCTACTACTATTTTCCGATGCATGCCACGCACCTTACCCCCAGTCTTGGGGAAAAAAAAGGAAGATGATGATGATGATTATTATTTTTTTATTCAATCTATTATTATTATTATTATTATTCATTATTATTATTATTATTCATTATTATAATTATTATTTTATTATTATTACTTATTTTTATTATTATTATTTATTATTATCGATATTTGGGGATATTTCCCACCTTTGTCGAGGTGGGGGCCTCAGATACCTTATTCCGAATGGTATCTGCGAAGTGGTTGTACGTTTTTTGTTTTTCCGTTGATTTTTCCCCCTTTTTGTGGTTCCCCTCCTTTCCATTTATGTTCTTTAGTGTTTATTTTTGTATTGATTATTGGTTTTTCTTTATTTTTCTATTCCTTTTGTTTTTATTTTTATTTTTTTTTTCTTATTATTAATTTTTTATATTTTCTTTTTATTATTATTTTTGTTACTTTTGCTTATTTTTATTTTACTATTCTTAATTCTTATTTTCTTATTATTCCCGTTCCCCTTCCTCTTACCCTTCCCTTCCCTCAGTTTATGTCCCTTCTCCTCCGTTTTTCTGTACGTACTACCCTTACTATCCCTGATCTTCTTTCTGAGAGTCTCCCCGATCCCTGCTTCCTGGTGGGCTACGGTGTTTGTCTCTGTGTGTCGTCATGGACCCATCTTGCCTTCCTTTTCCTACGTGGTGAGGGTACAGGTAAAACCGGTTTTTTCTTGCCTTCTTCCGGGCCGCCTATTGTAGGGGTCCCGAACCTTGCCACCTGTGAGGGAGGCTGTTCTGCACTTGGGCGCATAATCTGGGCTTCGCGTCTTATCTGTGTTGGTGCACGGCTTTTATTTTCCTATTATTGGAGTGGGGAGTTCCGGAGGGCTTTCCCGAGGCCACACCAGGCCCACCCTACGGGTGGGGTTTCTAGGGGAGGTTTTTTGCTCTGGGCCTGTGGTGGGCGCGGTTACTTGCGGTACGCTGCCGGGAGATTTATGTCTCTATTCATCATTTTTGTTATTGAATTTGTGTTTATTTATTGCGTTGCTGATGTTTTGCAGGAATAAATTGCGAATTTCAAAGGAAAATCTAAAAAGTTTACAGTTTTTCAGAAAGGCGGCAATCACCATCTGGCGGGCCCAAACCGTCCCCTCCCTGGCCGTTTCCAGGCCTGCGACCAGGCAGGGGCTTTTGATGCCTTGTGATAAATGGTTTGGTACTGCCACCACCTCCTTTCGCCCTCGACTTCCGGTCCCGTTTTTCAGGAGTATGCGCCCGACTAGACCAGTGAGGCTGTTGATAGCTCTCAGACCTAGCCTTGTCCTTCTCCATCTTTACGTTTGCGATTCCAGGAGCCCTTGCGTCAGCGGGGTTCCATTCCCAAACGCCAGTATAAACCAACGCCGACGATCACTTTCTCCGGCCCCCCCTCCAGGGGTCCCGGGTCTTGATTCCTACCCGCTTTCTTTATTTTTATTTACATTCAACGTCATCTCGTCCACTGACTTCTGTGAGCCAGCTCATCCTTAGTGATGCTTTGGAAGCTGCTCTTCAACCTACTGAGCCACAGGCTACGCCAATGAGGAACGGTTCCCTCTTGGTTTGTGCTGCCTCTCGTACCCAGAGCAACGTACTTGCTTCCCTATCCCATCTGGGGAAGATTCCCATAATTTCTAAACCTGATGATGGTTCGTAACACGTCGAAGCAGTCCATTAATGCGCGGAGTTCTGTTCGATACTGTCGAATTGAACATCCTTACCTCATTTACAGGCTCACACAGTGCCATCACGACGTTTATGCGGTTCCTCCGCGTCAAGGAGGACCCACTCAAAGACGAACCCGTCTGTTACTTACTTCTCTGTCCTTTTCCTCATCAAGATAAAAACTTGATTTTACATGCACACGGTTCGAAACTTGTGTTGCCCTTCCGAGAAATGTTCAAGTTGCCATAATTTGGTTCACCCCCAGAAATATTGTCGGGCTCCCCAGACCATCTGTCCGACATTGCAGTTCTCTCCACCCGAACTGTGACAGAGATCCTCCCATGTTGTCCTAACTGCAAAGGGCACACCAAACCTCCTCTGTCCACTGCCCATTTTTCGCCTTGGAGAAAGGGAAATCCTGGAGCAGTGCGCCATTCATACAAATATGACCGTCGTGAGGCTACTCGCCGGTCGTTGATGGAGCGTCATCTTCCTCCTTTCTTATTGCCAGCTGCAACGTCCACTGCATCTCTGCGATTGCTTCTACCGTTGCCCATCGCCCCGTGCGTTGTGTCCGGAACTTGTTCCGCTTTCACGTTCGACCGTTCGGCCTTCCATGCCGGTTACCGGAATCACCTGTTTTCGGTGGTTCCTGTTTTTCTGGACAATTTTGTCCTCCCAACTTCTCCGAAAGGACTCCACCGGACCACTCGTGCGTTACTTCGCCGACATACACGAACCTCTCTCATGTGCTCCTCTGCTTGTTGAGACTCATAGCAGCTCCCAAAGTGATATCTGATTATTTTGCGACATGTTCCGTTTCTGAGGGTCGATGGCGAGCCTCTGCCTTCGTCGGAGCCTACCTGTACCGTCTCCCGGAAAAGACCTGCTTCTGTTTCGCCGGGGACACACCCAGTCCCCTCTGTTCACGGTTGCGAGAAGTCCGTCCAGGGCGATCTTCCGGACAAGACATCCGCTACTTCGACTTGCTTAATCGGCGCCCGGACTTACCTTGAAGCAGAAGGATCACCGTTTGTACTTGGGGGACATGTTCCCTGTCCTGCCTAAACGGGTGCTCGGCCCGCTGACAAAACCCGCAGTGTTACCGGATCTCGGACCTGTGGTTCCGACCTCTCGCCGCTTTTGATAGTTTGCTACTTACGCCGCCTAAGCCCGCTTCGCTTCTGCATTACTCGAGCGTTCTGAAACATTTTTCGGATTGCCACGATCGGGACTTTTCGTACTTTACTCTTCTTCCGGAGGTGTGTCCGCGTGAGCTGACACTGTTGTCCCGCTCAAGGGGAGGGCCGTTGGAGTATCGATTGACCACCGTCGCCCGCTTCGCACCCGCTTCCTTCGGGTAGATGTGCGCGCTTCGATGTGGTGTTGAGGTGGCCTTGGCTGCTGGTGGACGCCAGAGGAGGATTGGAGGAGTACTTCACCTTCTGCGTCTTTCCTCCACCCCGTTATGACTTTGCGACCCGGTCGACTGACTTTCTGGCTACTACTCGAGCTTTCGGACCGCTTTCACCGTAGATTTTGCCGGCGGAACAGCCTTCACTCGTCCTTCGATGTGTCTCTTTCTCACTCCCGCGATTCGCCAATTCCTACTTGTTCTCCCTCTTCCATCTATCCCCAGCCTCTGTTAGGCTCCTCCATGGCAGACAGTCCCTTCTTCCCAGGCCATGCTAGGAGTCTGGCAGGGGTGCGTCTTCGGGGAGGGATGTTCGAAATGTGGAGTGTGACTTGGCGATACCCTCTCCTGATCGCTGCCAGAACCCCTCTCGTAAACAAAGGGGTCCACCACATATCCCTGCTGGGTGATCTTCCCTCCTTCCGGGGTTTGATGTTCCCTGTGGTTGGATGCGTCCGATGGTCTCCGGCGACCTTCCGCCTTTAACGCTTGAGACGACTGCCACATCCCAAAAACACTGGTGACTATTGGCACGATCGTCCTGGAGAATTAGGTGACTTCCCCGTTTATGGCCGTTCTCAATGGAACTGCCTCGGTACTTTTGCAAATTACGAAGGAACCCAAGAGATTACGGTGTTCGATCATCAGCTTGGGTGTTTTGTTTACAGGAGTGCAACCTTCGTGACCGTTTACCTTTGGCAAACCTTCACAGAGTCAGGGAACCCCTTATTTCCTGATCGTGGTGCCAGCGACAGAGGTGGGGAACAGCGATCCTGCTTCACGAGACTGTCCCATTTACTCCCATTCCCTCTCCCACTTCCACTGCATGGCCGTAGCGGCTCGTATCCATTCTTGACGCGCCGCTTACGCTGTGCTCCGTGTACCTTGGCGCCAGCTGTACTAAGTATACCAGGAAAGAACCTCGTCGATTGTTTCCACGAGTCTCCCGCCGCCCATGTTGGTCCTCAGGTGACTTTAACCTCCTCCATCCTTTGTGGGGAGACTCTGTTACGTCCCGCAATGCCGATTGGTTGTTGGGTATTTTGCAGGATTTTTTCATTGGGATGTCTCAACAGGTGTCTTAACTTGACGTTTTGTTTCAGGCACTTATTTCCTGGATTGACGTCTTCGTTGTGTTCCATCTCGGTCCTTTTAGATGCGGATTTTGGGGTGGAAAGGTCGTCTTAATTCATCTGTGTGTAGTTGGACCACATACCCTATCGTGAAAACGCATCTTCATCCCCAGTCGCGCAGCACCAACATTATTCTGTGCTGGCGCTATGACAAAGCAGACTGGTCTTCCTTTCATCGCACTTACTTTCCCATCTTTTCTGCAACTAACGTGTTCCCGTCGCCGGCGGATTCCTTTCACTTACTTTCAGGAGGTAATCCTTCGGGCGGCAACGGAGCATATACTCCGTTCTTGGGACCCGGAAATCAACAACACCCTGGTGGAACCAGGAATGTGCTCGGGCTATCGTGTGAAAGCGTAAGCTGTATTAGATGGTAAAACAGACTCCACGCCTTCCAACTTGTATTCTGTATAGGCTTCGGCGCGCCGCTCCGGCGTAATTAACGCCGTACGCAGAAACAGCTTTTTTTTTCAGCGCGTACGCTTCCACGTCTAACTCTTCCACGCCTGGTTACTCATCGGTCCAAAAAAAGGGCGAAAAATTTTCACGAAAACACCATTCAGATCCGCTATAATCCTCGTTTACTGCGCGCAAACTTCTGAATGTCATCTCTGCTCCCCGGGGGTTGTGGCGGACGAGTTGGGTTACCACTTCGCGTCCTGCTCCAGCGGCTCCGGTATCCTGAACCTTTTCTTTCTGGTCCTTGCGGGTGGAGTTTCCTGATTTTCCTGTTCTGCCTGGAACCAGACCTTCCATACATCGGCTATTCACAAGCCGAGTTCCGTGGACGCCCTCAGCTTTGCGGGGATTGAGGGCGCCTAGGCCCTGACGGCATCTCCTTCCCGGAGCTTCGACATGCACGTCATCCTTTATAAAACTTCTCTGCCACTGCTTCCTTCTGGCTAGTATACAAATCGAATAGGGTGGAGGGGGTCTTCCTCCCAGTTTGGTTAACGGCTTATACCGTCCATCCAACCTTGGAAGGATCCGAACTTCTTTCGATAACCATCGCCCCTATTTCATTGCCTGCAATCCGATGTAAGCTCATTGGAGAAGAATGGTGGCTTTCCCGTGCTTTTCCCACGTATGGAAGCAACTCATGTATTTTCCGACTACCAATTTGGTTTTCGTCGCAATCGCTCGACCCAGGATCCTCTCCTTCGGTTGGATCGCGACATTCGTGAGTCATTTGCTTCCAACAAAATGACCTTTGCCGTCTTCTTTGACCTCGAAAAAAGGCGTTTGATAGCACGTGGAGGTTGGGGGTTTTGCGGTGCTCCACTCCTTGGACTTAGGGGCAACTCCCTTTCCTTCAGGTGTTGTTGTCGGATCGTTGTTTCAGGTCCGTTGTCTGTACCAAGCTGTCGGAGGCGTTTTGTCGGACCGAAAGATGGTGCCGCAGGGCAGTGTGCTGAGCGTGTTGCTTTTCGCTATTGGTTTCAATGGTGTGTCGATTCCATCCGGCTCAGTGCGCTTGCTCCATCTATTGTTTCCTCTGGTGCTTTACGCGTGGTTTACATCTCCACTTTTCGAAAAACTACAAAGCCCGTGCTTTTCCGAAAAAATCCTCGTCGTATGGGTCGCCTACAAATTTGCTCCAAGTTACGCCTCTATGGCTCCCTATCCGTGTGGAGCGAGGTGCGGGTTCCTGGTCCTGTGCGTCAATCGAGCGCCATCCACGTACCTTCCTTATATTATCTCTCAAAAGCTAATTGACGCCGTTCCTTGATTCGTTACGGCCTCACCTCAAGACTTGGGGGCGGACCAAGGAAACCATGCTCCACCTTACATTCATGCTGGTGCGGGCTAACTGGAACTAATGGTTGTGCCATTTATGCGTCAGACCTTCAGTCCTAGCCTCGCCTTCTTTCCCCATTCAGACAATGAAGGCTGAGAATTGTACGAGTTGATTCCGTTCCTTCTCGAAGGAAAGCCTGGAGGTGGAGGGCCGGGTGATGCCCCTATCCCTGCGGAGGGAAGCAGCTCATGGGGCTCGCTGTTTCATGCGTCTTCCAGGTTCCTAACCTCGTCGGCATTGACACCTAAACATAGAGCGTGATCCGTCCAAACAACCCTTATTATTGGCCAGCTTTGCTGGGTTGTTACTATCCGATTCATTCGCTTATCTCGACCTTCCTCAGCGAGCGGTCATGCATAATGAATTTTACCTCTACCCGTTCACATTGGGTCTCACGCCTCCTGCTCCTCTGCAGTGGGATCAGGTCTTTGAATTAAAGTTTGATGCCACACCCGGTCTGTGAGGGATTCCTTTGTGTCTCACGCGGAGGTCCATAAGTGACTCTATTGGCGGTTTCACCGATGGTTCAAAGACGGAGGACAGGGGTGGGCAGCTTTCAGCCTGTGTTCACGGACTCACGTATCACATTACCCTTCCACCCTGATTCTGTCTGTTTTTTACCTGAACTAATAGCGATGTCCATGGCGGTTGAACACAGGATCCGTACCTTCGCCCGTGGGTGTAATTATACCATGTTTTCGGATTCTTTCCCAGAGCGTCTCCAATCGTTGCTTGACGGATCAAACCGTAACCCGGCTGCGTCTGTGCCATTCAAACAGTCCCTCTGCTTTTACAGCGGCGCACACAAACATTGAGTTCTGTTGGGTTCCCTCCCTGTGGGTGTTTCCCAGCAACGAACGGGTCGATGGGGAGCCAAACAGGCGGCTGCACACAGGGTGTCGAGTGCCCGTTACCTTCCTCCTGCTGTGCGCCTGGGCCGTTTCCCTGCTACAGATTTCTCCATCCTCTTTGCGTGGGAGCTTCCTCTCTGGCTGGCAGTTATGCTTGGGCGGAGGATGCTCGTGGGGCCAAACTTCGGAATGTCAAACCGTTTGGGCGGTGGTCTTCATCTTGTAGGAAGAGTCGCCTTCACTAGGAGGTGGTCCTGGCTCGATTTTGTCTGGGTCATACAAATCTCACCATGGATTTCTTATGTCGAGGGGGGTTCCCCCGACATGCCCATTTTGCTCCTCCAGTTGTCCTCTCACTGTTGTTCATCTCTTTGTGGATTGCTTTGCCATCTCGACCCTTCGAAGCAAGTTCTTTCCTGACGTGCTAACTATACCTCTTCAGCATCGCTTTCAGCACATCTTGTCCGAATCATCTCATTTTCATAGTGATCGTATTATTCGTATATTTGCCTTCCTCTTGGAACTGAACATCTTGTATAAGATCTAACCATCTCAGCCTTGTTCCTCTTTCGTTTCGTTAGGGGTTTCCCCTGTCGTTAGTTTGCTAACACGGTCTAGCCACATTCTTGTGTGCTGTGGAGATCCCTGTACATCCACTCAAAAAAAAAAAAAATTATTATTATTATATAGAAATTAGAAACATAACCAAGATGTTAATGGATAGCAGGAAAACTTTCTATGTATAAATGCGGTTCTTAATGTATTTACATATTTAAATAAGAATGAAGTGAATACAATTTAATTCTTCCTTATTATAGATTTTTAAAAATATACTTTTTAAATTAATCGTCATCGTTAGCATCAAAAATTCTTAATCATCCCATCACTAATATATATAATAATTTTTTTTTTGAGTTCATGTACAGGACCCACCATGGCCCACAGAGAAGCGACCACACTGGGTTGAATAATTATCTTCATGGTTAGGTTCTGGCTCATAGATTTTTTAAATGTCACAGAAATTTTGGGTGGGGAAATGAATATTCAGTCAAAAATAAATAAAAAGCTAAATAAAAGATGTCCTTACATTATAAATAGTAATAATATTACGTAACAAAATCATGTTATTGAGAATATTCAATTCTGGTAGATAAGAGACAATAGTTGCTGTTAAAGTAGGAGGATTCAGATAACATATTGGATAACCTTTTAATAGGTGTTGTGGAACATAAAGTAGGAAAATGACGACGGCGAATGGGGTTCAGTTGGGGACAATCAATGAAGATATGGTGAACAGATTGATGGGTATGGCGGCGGTATGAGAAGAGGGTCCCGTGATATTGGTATGGCCAATACAGAGGCGTGCAAGTATCACCTCGTGCAAGCGCTTTCGTCGGTGAGAGGAAGACCACTCACTAATGTTCGGCATTGTATTTCATAATATCGCCCCTCGCTGATCATTCGTCCAGCATTCTTGTCAATAAGACCAGAAGCCTTGTCGGAGAGCAGGATAATAATCAGTTGATGGGAGGTACCTGGAACAGCTCCGAAAAGAAGAGGAGGCCATTTTGGCACCTGTCATCGATTTCGTTGCCAGTTACCTCTGCGTGAGAGGGTTCTAACATAATATGATTTATTTCTTATGAGAGTGGAGCAGCTGAAGAAATTGTTTTACCCGGATACCATTGTTTTTTTTAGAATAGGGGATTTTAAACGCATGGATTGCATTTACAAGGTCTTTCACCACACAATTCTTTAAAACGTTCATTCCTCATTTTATCAATTCTAATACCTAACTTGCTTCTAAGATTATCAATCTGAGCACATTGCACCTTAGATCTATACCTCTTATTCTATCCCATAGTTTCACTACTATACATTAACACAAGTAACAACAAACCCTCATACAAAACGATGATGCACGAAAGGCTTAGTCCCTTTGTATCCACCAAGGATTTAATTGCACCAGTCACCTTCCTTCCATTCACAACTTTTCTACTACTGTCTGCTTCATCCGTTCCCTTTTTATCCATCATATATAATAAATATTTAAATTCAGATACTTGCTCCAATTGGTCACCATCCAATATGACTTCATACCGCCGGCTTCCCTCACTCACTAGGGAGTTGTGTGGTGTGAGGAAAGGAGTAAATGAGAGAATAAATGAAATTACATTGAGATGGTTTGGCCATGTGGAAAGGATGGATGATAGTCAGTTGGTTAAGCGGATATATCGTGGTGAGTGTGCTGGGAATCGACCTACTGGGATACTGAAGAAAAAGTGGATTGAATCAGTAAAGGAATTCCTGGAGAGAGGTATATGAGCTTGGCAGAGGCAAGAAGAAAGGTGCATGATATGAGTGACTGGCGGGGTTTTGTGAGGGGGTATGTTTGTGGCACACCTGGACCAAGGGATGAACCCTATATTGACGAGATGCCATTGTGAGGGTTCGTCGCAGTCCCATGAAGCCCTAGTGTGGATTTTTCTGATTTCGACCAATTCTCACTTAAGGGTATAAAAGGGGCGGTAAGGCTGGGCTTTCTTTTCGACTTACAGTGTCATATTCTTCTACTACTTTTGTTTCCTGTGAATGTGACGCACCTTGCTCCCAGTTTGGGGAAAGAGGGTGGGTGATTATATATATATATATATATATATATATATATATATATATATATATATCATATATCTATATTATATATATAAATATATATATTAGTTAGTATATATATACATATATCATATATATATATCAGAGGCGACTCCTTGCACTCGTGCTACTCGTGCTCAGCACGAGGTGACATTTTAGAACTATCTATTTTTGCAAATTTCATAAATGTTACGATAAAAAATTCTCTTATTTTTTTGCTTAAAGTTGGTCAAAATAAATTGGAAATATATTACATAATAAATAATATTAATATTAGTCAAAATTGAAAAGAAAAAGGGCAGAATAGCCGCGGGATACTTAAATAACGATTTTAAACACATTAAAAATAGGACTAACCCGTGCCAAAAGCAATTGGCGGATCATCATATTTAGTGAATTCTGGAGTATAAAGATTATTTTAAATACACAAACTAATAAATAAAAATGTTTAAATTACATAATATATAATAAATAATATTTTTTAACAAAAAACATTTTTAATGTACTACATAAAATTAATAAAAAATATAAAATCCTTTCTTATTATAAAGAAAAATAACAAAAGGGTATCTTGAAGTATTATTAAAATTAAGTTTTTCATAAACTTGCAATTAAAAAACGGCTTCCCCCCCAATAAACAAACATATTTATTCGCACTAACTCGAGTATTTTAATTCTAGTTATATTTTATATATTTATATATTCTTATATTTACTATTTTAATAATATATATAATATATATATAACTAATAATATATAATTATAATATATATACTCATATATCATATATATTATATATATATTATATTATATTTTTTTTTTTTTTTTTTTTTTTTTTTTTTTTGTTTTTATTTTCGGAGAGAAATTCCGGGCGGAGGCCCTAATCCTAGGAGGGTGTACTCATTTAACGTCGGAGCAGGAGGAAGCCAAGCCCAAGGAGAGAATAGCATCACATTCTCCAACCCGACCAGTTGCGGAACCTGGGGGGAACCTCGCTTTGTTCGGCGAGTGCTCTAACACTGAGCTATAGGGCGCTTTTATATAAGATTTTTATGAAATACAAAAAAAAAAAAAATACAGCATATATATATATAATACACATTACTTTAATAACATACATTCGCTGTTATTATTCGACAACAACAATTGAAAGTTTCATAATTCCAGCAAAATTTACTTCACTAACACTAACACTACTTAGAATACAACACTAACTATTACCATTTACTACTAACAACACTTAATACCCCCTCTATAATAAAATACACTATTAAAACAGTTTGAAAATAGCACTTGGGATTGGAAGTTAGCGTCAACTGCAGGATAATGTCCATACATTGAACAACAACGGCTGATTTAGGTGTTTCCAACTCCATGTAGCATTTAGAGGAGTCAACTTGATAGACTAAACGATTCTGATGTCATTTTAAGGACGAATATTTGAAATTAATCATATTCAAGGGACGTAGAGGTCAAGTTCTTTGCTTTTGTATGAATCAACTTTCTTTAAATTCCTCTATTTCACTTTTATTTACTCACGAGTAATTTTATTTAAATTTAAATTTTTTTTCAATTTTTCAGTATTTAACAAATAAATACGATTAATGCAAAAATATAAAATCCATTTATCCCCTTAATATTAAAATTTCTTGAATGTTGAAAATCTTATTATCCGCTCCATTTACTTCTTCACTAAACTCCTCAGCTTCTAGTTCTTCTCTTTCCTTTCGTTCTTCTCTTTTTTGGATGTTTCCTTTCTAACGTTTCGTATTTTTCTTTCATCATCAGCATCTGCTGCAGATGACACATGACAGACCCAAATATTAATCTATATTATTATTATTATATCTATATTATATTTATATATATTATATTATATATATATTATATATATATATATATTATTATATTATAATATATATATATATATTATATATATATATATATATATATATATATATATAATATATATATATAATGATATATATATATATTTATATATATATACTTATATAATATATATATATTATTATATACTATATAGATATATTAAAATATGAAGAATACATGAAAAAGTGATGATTCCTTGCTGTATCGACATTTGAAGAATACATAAAGCAGGGATGGCATTTTTGTTGATTTTTTTGATTTTTTAAAAAAATCAATTTTGTGATTTTTTTTATTTTTTTTATTTTTTTCTATTTTTTACAGATTCGTAACGTCAGCGATATATAATTGAACTTGCTAATTATATTTTTGTCGTGCGTTAGAATTCCAAACAAAAATCAAATATCAAAAAATAATTCAAAAAAATCACAAATTGAATCTTACTATAATTTATAAAGTAAAGTAAAAATAGTATATTATATATATATATATATATATATATTATATATATATATATATATATATATATATATATATATATATATATATTATATATATATATATATATATATATATATATAGAGAGAGAGAGAGAGAGAGCACGGTAGTAAAAAGTGGCTGGAGTCGCCACTGGTATCATATATAGTATATATATAATATATTACTATTATATTCATATTATTATATATAATATATATTATATAATATATATTATATATATATATTATATATATCACTATTATATATACTATATAATATATATATATATATATAGTATATATATTACTCATATGACATTAGATCTCCTTTGAAAATGAAATTTTTTCATTGTTATTATTTGTCATTTTTTCTTCATGCATAATAGGATTAATAAATTTTTTTTTTACTAATGGGTTAATTGTAAAATATTAAAATTGTGTTTTAATTGTTAAAATTTATCTGTTTTTAATAGTTATTTTTCAATGTAGATTTCTGAATCTCCAAAGCCAATTGGACACCGACGCACGCAGTCCCTTCCACCAAAGTTGAACTGTAAAGTGAAACAGCCTTCACAAGGAAGTTTAACTTACATATATGAAAATCCTGTCGTTTCAACCTTTAGGTAATTTATAATATATTATTTGTTCAGATGGATGAAAGGTAATGGCTATTTTTTTCACACAATCTTTTTAATTTATGCATAATCCTTTTTTTTAATAATTTCCAACACTCTAATAATCGAAGCTATAAATAGGATTGTGCATTTACCTCCGTTTTTCACAATTCAGTTGTCAACAGTACCTCTTCGGCAGCTCTGAAAGTTGCTGAATGTTTTGCTGAGAAAGTGATAGATATTCACAAATTCAAAGTTTGATTGTATAAATCTCTTTTTGGGGGTTTAAACTGCATTGTTCGAATCATTATTAGAAATGGTTCGAATCCCTGTGGCATAAGGCTTTGTAAGTTGAAACGATTAAAAAGAATTTGTTTTTTTTATATGCGAAAGAACATTCGTTTATGTTTTTTTGTATATGCGAAAGAACATTCGGTTATGTTTTTATGTGCTTCTGTGGTTTACACTAGTTTTTTAGGTGGCAAAACTGCAAAGTATAACTGAAAGCTTCCTCCAAGTGAATTTTTAAATGCCTGTCCAAGTAATTAGGTCATGAATTTGTTATAACAAATTTACATAGCAAACCCTAAGCGCGAGAAACCATTCTTCTTTCACTGAGCTACGAGAACGAACTCTGCGTTAGAATTTTATTTCTGTAGAAAGCCTTTTCATCTTCAACTTTTGTTGAGAATTTTTGAGTTCTTAATTTCTAGTTTATTTTAATTTCTCAAAAAGAGTTCATTAGTTAAGAGCTAAATTATAAATTTAACTTTAGCTTTAATTTAACTTTAATTTTAATTTAAATTTAAGTTAACATTTTCTTTTATTTCTGATCCATATATGTAACATTTTTTTCCTTTCTCTAGATTTCATTCAGGATTAGGAGGGGATATATCTGTTTTGGAGATCATGGCTGAACCATATTTGTGCTATAAATTTCCCCAACAACTTCTGTAAGAATATTATTTTTTTTATTACAAAGGTTTAAAATAATTGGATTATTAATAACGCTGTTGTAGTTCTTTATATTATTATCGCATATTTTAAACATATTGATTGCTTTCTTTATTTAATTTCCCATTTCTTTATTAACATCATTTTTTCTTTATTCTTTTTAGGAGGCTATGGATAACTGAAGAGGAACTACAACTTGAAGAAATTAGTTCATTAGGGGAATTAACAGAGAAATGGAAACTCCGTCAAACGGCTCTTCTGCAGCAGCATTCAACACTTATAAATATATATGAAAGTTGCCTATCAAATATGGAAGAAAATTTTAATGCAGGTAATATATGTACAGTATATATATATATTATTATAGGGTGTAGGTTTTTATCTGAAGTAGTGTGTTTTATGTTGGTATAGTTTATTAGTTCTTATATTATTGGTTTTTGTGTTATATTTTTTTTGTTTATTAGATTAGGATTAGGAGTGGTATGGTTAGGTGATTTTATATATTTATATTGTATATATGCGAACATTAAAGTGCTGATGTTGTAATATTATATACTTATACTATATATATATATACGTTAAGTTATATTGTAGTGTATATTAATATATTATAGTTATGTTATGTAGTTAGTTATTTATTAGTATTATATATATTATGGTTTAGATCGTTTTGTAAATGATGATGGAATATTGGTTGTTTGGTGTTCTGGAGCTGAGCAAGAAATGGTGTTTGTGTATTGAATAGATGTTTGATGGCTGGATCTGTTGATGAGGGGTAGTGGTTGTTGGCTCTGATATTCCAGGGTTAACCCCAATAGACGAGATACCACAATGAGGGTTCGTCGCAGGTACCTTGCCACCACAGCAGGCCGAGCCTATAGATCCGTCAGAGTGATTGTATCGAAGTTACGTCTGATGAGCAGTTTGGTAAGAGATGTCCTGTGTTGTCATTTGTCTGGGAGTAACACCTTTGGCAATAGGGGGGAGGGATCACTATGAAATCTGTTTGCATTCCTGAAGAAGGGGATTGTGCCCAGAGTGGAGACTGGACAGTGTCATCTAAGTGTTTGGTCCAAAGATTGTTCTGAGAGTGATATTTTCGTGTGGACTCGCTTGGAGTATGGTGTTGTTTGGATATTCGGAGATCGTTCTTTGTGTTAACTGTGCGGATTTATTTGATAATGGGCGTGTCATGGGCGGGGGGAGGGGAGGGAAGTGTGTCATGGGCGGGAGGAGGGAAGAGCGGTATATATGTTAGAATAGTATGTAGCTGGTGTGATCTTTTTTGTTCTTGGTGCAAGGGGTGGTCATGTTGGTACTGTGGTGGAGTTGATTCTCCGATATGGGTCCTCCAGAACTGGGGGGTAGGGTGCACAAACATACACCAGTACAACAAGAATCCGAGGCATGCATGAGCATCTCAAGGTCATCAATAAGTAGTAATGGGACCCCCAACTCAGCTACCCTCTCCTTTTAGTAATCTCTTACGACACGCAGAACATTCTTTGTGAAAATTGTTTTATCCCCTTCTCAGAAATTATTATTATTATTATTATTATTATTATTATTATTATTATTATTATTATTATTATTATTATTATTATTATTATTATTATTATTATTACAGGAATTTGTTTTCGAAAAAGTCCAGAGAAGGATGATAGTGCCTTAGAATTTGCTCCTATTAACCTTCATATCCAAAGGCTTTTCGCCCAAAATGAATCTCTGAGAAGGTCAAAGTTTTATGACATTATTACTGTTGGTGCCTTTAGTGCTAATTCTTTAGGTTTTAAGAAAGGGGGCCTTTCAGAGTAAGTAAATGTAATTTGTTTGAAATGTGTTCTTTATGAAGTAATATTAATTTGGGTTTGATGTAAATGATAACTGGTCAAAGTAGTGAATAATTTATTGTCAAGTCTCTCTCTTATATTCCCTATTATGAATATTTAATATTGTTTTCATAGACTCGATTTCTTAAATTTTATAAGTTTCTGTAGTTTCCAGTACATTTTTGACGTGTTTGTTCAGATTTATTGCCTTTAGGTTTAAATACTTAGAATTAATGCATACAGCAAAACATTTCTTAATAAAACACTCGGCATAAAATAACCCACTTTCTTCAATCAAAGTTTAAAATATAAATAAAAATGTAAACGTAAAATTAACTGTTCGTTGGCTTATGTTTGTTTTTATTATGATATATTAATTGATTTAGATTTTCTTAAAGTGGCTAACTATTTTTGGCATAATTTAATTTATATTCTTGCATAAATAAATCCGACAGTTTGGAGGTTTATTTGCCAATTCGCTTGGCAAATTTATATGGAAATATATGTTCCTTTAATATTTTCAGTAGCCTTTTCCTGTTCAGATGGATAATCTTAGTAGTTGTTAGGTGTTAGGTTAGATATCGATAATGTTTTTTTTTTTTTTCAAAATTATTATTTTTTTAACTTTCATTCTCTTCTCAAGATAAAAAAAAAATAATAAATAATAATAATTTTGATAAAAACATTAAATTTAAAACCTAATCATGCGGAAATAAAAATTTGCTTCATATTTTTAACAACACATTTTCTTGTTGTAAAAAGAAAATGAAGTAAACACTGCTTTTGCATAGATTTTAGTTGCATGAAAATATTTTAGGCTAATTGATTTTATTATTACCTTGCTAATATTTTAAATTTAGCTGTTTAAGTATACTAGACATGTAATTCAGGAATTTTAGCTAAATTTTCATGATTCTTTTCAGTTTATTACGCGAACAGCTGCAGCTCACCTTGTCTCACTCACATAGTAATGGATCATCGAAAAACGATTGTAAAACTAAATTGTGTGAAGAAGCCATTGACAATTTAAGACGCTTAAGAAAAGAAATAATCTTAAATCTTAGGTTGCTCCTCTTTTCACTTCAGAAAAAAGGAGTGTCCCTCTCATCTATTCATGAGAAACTTCAAGAGAAAGTAGGATTCCTTAATTATTATTATTATTATTATTATTATTATTATTATTATTATTATTATTATTATTATTATTATTATTATTATTATTATTATTATTATTATTATCTTCTTTTTCATCTACCTTTTTTTTCCCAAGATTGGGAGTAAGGTGCGTTACATGTATCGGAAAAGAAAAGCAGTAGAAGGATATGACAAAAGTTTAAAAGAAAGCCCAGCTTTACCGCCCCCTCTGTACCATTAATTAGTGAGAACTCGTCGCAGACAGAAATCCACCCTGAGCTTCACGGGACCGCGACGGCGACCCTCACTATGGCATATCGTCAGTTGTAGGGGTTCATCACCTGGCCCAGTTTGGCCACAACCATACCCCCGTCACAAAACCCCGCCATCACTCCTATTATGCACCTTTTCTTCTCGCCTCTGCCAAACTTCATTTCTCTCCTCCAGACATTCTTACCTGACTCAATCCACTTTTTTCTTCGGTCCTCCCAGCTGTCGATTTTCCAACTCACCACCACTATAGCATCCGCTAACCAACCGAACCTATCATCATCCCTTTCACATGACACCAAACAATCTCAAGTACTTTCCATTTATTTCTCTTCATTTCCCTTTCTCACACCACATAACTCTCTAATTACGTTCTTCTGATTTTATCACTCTTCTCAACGCTAACACGCCCCTAAAGGATTGTCCACTGAACACATTGAACTTTAGATCTATTCCTCTTATTCCAGACCATAGTCTCACTAACTATACATTAACACAGGTAACACTATACCTCATGTAAGACCCAAGTGCACTCAAGACTTAAGTCCCCCTTAAATCCACCAACGATTTAAATTGCACTAGGCACCTTCCTGTCCGTTCCAACAACTTTCCTACTACATTCTGCATCACCGTTCCCTTTTCCAAACATATATCCCTAAATATTTAAACTCATAACACTTGTTCCAGCTGCTCCACCCATCTAACATAACTTCACACCGAGGACTGTCCTCACTCACATCCATAAACCCTTAACTCTTATCTACTTTACTTCAACCCCTCCTTTTACACACCTACCAAATCTCTCTACCAAATCCTCTCAAACTCTCTTCAGATTCAACCACACAAAACCAAATCACCGCATATAATAGGTAGGGCACCCTCAACTCACCTCCATTCTCCATCAATTCTAACACCAATTCCTGCCACACCATCTCCTAATTTTTTTCATAACCCCATCCATAACAAATTGGAATAACCAAGGGGATATAACAACATCCCTGCCTCACTCTGACAAAACCAATCACTTTTGACACCATTTATTCTTGCACACGCTTCACTATTGTCATACATACTTTTGATTTCATTCAGAAGCCTACCACCAACACCATATATTACTTACACCTGCCATAGAGCTTCCCTATTAATCCTATCATACGCCTGTTGCAAATCCATAAAGCCTAAATACAATTTATTCTTTTTCTCCCTCATTTTCTCAGTCATTTGTTTCAATGTAAAGATTTGATCCACATATCCTCTACCACTCCTAAACGCACCTTGTTCTTCACCAATCAGTCTTTCAGTCACTCGACACACTCTTTCGACTAAAATACCAGCATATATCTTCCCTACAAAACTCGATAAACTAATTATTATTATTATTATTATTATTATTATTATTATTATTATTATTATTTTATTATTATTATTATTATTATTATTATTATTTATTATTATTATTATATTATTATTATTATTATTATTATTATTATTGAATAATTAGCTAAATATCAAAGGTAATAAATTAACTTAAATACCATATATTTGAGAAATAGAGTTTAATAAAATAAAGTATTACCTTGTTTAGTAAAGAAGTCGTCATAAAGTAATAGTCAATTTTACTAAACAATCGGTCTTAAATATGACCATAAATAACACAGCAATTTAAAAGTTCAAATAGACTATTATCTCCACATTCACTTTCAATTATTGGGCAGTTGTCCTTGATTTGTTGTTATGATTTTGATAAAATTTTCTGATACGAAGCAGCAATAACTCGCCTGAAGAAAAGTGCTGAAAAGGTTTAGATGGTGGATGGGTCTTTCTAGATCGGAGATTAAAATGATATAAATTACATTAACGAAATATTTAGTAGTTATACTTCTCGCTTCATTTTATACGTGAGAATATAACAATGGTGGATCCTTTTTTGTTTTAAACTAAGCGATAAAATTACTATTATGGTATTGGATCAAGGTAAATAAATCAAAGGTCACGACCGCCTCTTAAACTTAAAATGTTAAAGTAATATTAAAGTCCTTTTCTAAATGAAAATAAAAAAAATAATTAAAATACTAATTAAACCATTAATTAAATTAAATAATTAATTAATTAATTAAATAATTAAACCATTTTCACTAAACTATATATAAGGAAAATTGGAAATCCTTCTTCAAATATATCGTCACTCCCTTTAATATAAATATAAAAATATATTGGATAGTCTTGTAAATTTAATCAACTAAACCATTTTTCTCTTCTCTCTCTTCTTCCTCTCCTGTCCTCTTTCCTTCAACACATAACCTCATGTTGTCGGTTCTCACTCCTTCTTTCGTTAACACATCCCCTATCTGTGCTTTTGTTTTTATCCATGTTATTTTATTTATTTCTTACATTTCTATCATTTCTTTAATAACAACGATGTCTATCATCACTCTTATTCGTCACTCCCGAAGTGGAGTAAATAGCTTTACTCAGTATTTTGCTATCAGTTTTTATTTCTATAGGAACATTTTCCCCTGTAATTTCTTTCCATATGTTTTTCAAATAAATTGTTGTCTCAGCTCCATCTAATGCTAACGTTTCTGCTTCTATTGTTGATCTCACCACCCTCTTGGCAACTCCCGAATTCCAAAATATTGGACACTTTTTCTTACTTTCATCTACCAAACTAATTATATAACCTATTTGTGACTTCTCTTTGTCGACATTACCCAATTAAGCATCTGTGTACACTTCAAATCTAATTCTTCCTTCTCTTAACTCCTCCATTTTTATCTTTAACTCTTCTCTTCTTATTTTCCTAATTACTAACCTTCTTCATATCCTTCCCATAAGCTATCTTATTAGACTTGCTCAAGTTACTTACACTATAAGCAATATCTGGTCTACTATGTTGACTCACCCAATTTAGTTGTCCTACTGTATCTGTATCTTGTCATTTCTTCTTTATTTAATTCTTTCTCTCCTTTTCCATAGGTTCGTAGATCTCATCATCTGTTTGCATGTTTTATATTATAGAAGGTGGAGGAATCAGTCTACTCGACCTTCTATCTTCGTGATTGAATTAAACTAGTAAAAATTTATATATAAATTACAACACTAGGAAAATTATATGGTGTTTATAACAATGTAAGTTTAATTAGTAGGAAGGCTGGGTTACAGATTATTTCATAAATGATTATGATCCAATTATACATACATAATAATATTATATAGATTATATATACATAAAATAATGATATTATAATGTTTTAACACGAATACAATTAAAAATTACAAATAGGTAAATATGTAAACATGTGATTATTAGTGTAGATTTAACCTGTAGTAATTTCACAATCTAAATACTGTACACAAAAGATCTCGATGCTGTAATGAGATGATCACAATTCAAATTGAGAGATCTTTAGTGAAATAGACTATAATCTCACTACACTAGTCTTGCAGATCAAATATGGTTAACAACAAGCTGCGATATCTTTGGAGTTCATAAATACAATGGTCAATAGACCATAGCCAAGATGCAGTTACTCTTGAGAGAATATTAAGTTTAAAAGAACAGAAACAAGAGTTCTTGGAAACATCGGCATGAGAGTTCCTCAAAAGATTATCATAGAACTCACTAATGAATAAGAGAAAAGAAATGGAATGAAGCCACCTCTTCCAGCTACTGTAAATATTACTCAATATTTTCATTAATTAAATACAAATATAAATTCCTTGTCTGTGGGGAAGAAGAAAAGAAAAATTAGTAAAGTACATAAAAAGTTAGGTAAGTTAGTAAATGACTAAAAGAAACTACAAGAACAGTGTACGGAAAAGCAAAGAGAACTACAAGAAGTATAGTAGAAGAACTGCCGACAGAGTCGGTCTCAAAGGAGAACGTAACAAGGGAGTTTACGGCTCAAACAACACAAACAAACACATAGGAATGGCAGACCCCTAGAAAGGCTCCTAAGGATCCTTTACAACCTATCACAGTTAAACAAAAATAGCTAGTTAAAGGAACACTAAACAGGATCCATAAGATTAACCTCAATACAACACACAACCAACAACCTCAACAAGACAGTGCCGACGGGCGAACCCCTACAGTACCATTAATTAGTGAAAACTCGTCACAGACAGAAAATCCACCCTAGAGCTGATGGCAGGGTCAGAGGACAAGATCACAAAGGATATCTTTGAGGTGCCCGAATGGGCCTGCCATATCTCGAAAAGGTGCAGGGCTGAGCCGGAAAACAAACCTGAAGAGGGGTACTTCGAGGTATCCGTCGTAAGGCAGACTTTTTAGGGTGAGGCGCCAGTCGTGAGTCGGAAGATTGAGGTGGGATACTGGAAGTAGGAACCGATGGGAAAGGTAAGACGTCAGGAAGACTTGAAACTGGAGGTAATGAAGAAGAAGAAACCGGAACGGTAGATTCAGGAACCGGAGTATGTGACACAGGAAGAAAAACACCCGGAGAAGGAGGAACAAGATCAATGTCATCCGACAGTTCTGATTCCAAAAAGGCAGGTTTCAGTCGATCGATAGAAATGACTTCCTCTCTACCTGGTCGTTGGACAGTAAAGAATTTTGATGAACGTCGCAGGACCGGAAAGGGACCTTCGTACTTGGGTGAAAAAGGCCTTTTATGACAGTCAATACGAACGAAAACATGAGAACAAGAAGTAAGGTCAGAAGGAATGTAAGAATGGATTGTTGTTGGACGAGTCAGAGTAGGTTTCCCTGAGGAAGCACATTTCTTCAGACGAGAAACGTAGGAATTAGGATCAACAGGAAGAGGACTAGTGCTGTCAAAGAACTTACCAGGAAGACGAAGGGTGGTTCCATAAACCAGCTCTGCAGAAGTGGAGTTGAGATCTGATTTAAGGGAGGACCGAATTCCTAAGAGAACTAATGGCAACGCTTCAATCCAATTCTCGTGTTCCATGGCACAAGCAAGGGATGCTTTTAATTGACGATGGAACCGTTCAATAATTCCGTTCGAGACAGGATGGTAGCTGGTGGTGCGCACTCGAGAAGTGCCTAGGAGTGTCATAAGGTCTTTAAAAAGAAAAGACTCAAACTGTCTGCCTTGATCAGTGGTGACGGTGGAAGGCACGCCAAAACGCGAGATCCAATGAAAGACAAAAGCTTTCGCAACGGTCTCGGCTTTGATATCCGGAAGTGGAATAGCTTCCGGCCACCTGGTAAAGCGATCAATGCAGGTGAGGAGATAAGAAAATCCCTCTGAAGGAGGAAGCGGCCCGACAAGGTCAATATGAACTTTATCGAAACGTTCCGAAGGAGGAAGGAATTTTCCGAGAGGAGCTTTGGTGTGTTTATGGACCTTGTGTTTTTGGCAGGAAAAACATGCACGGGTCCAATTTTTCACATCAGAGTTGATGCCAGGCCAAACAAAACGTGAAGAAATTAACTTTTGTGAAGCCTTTACTCCAGGATGTGATAGAGAATGCAAAGTAAGAAAAACTATTTTACGAAAAGACTGTGGAACTAAAGGACGAGGAGAACCTGTTGAAAGGTCGCAAAGAACGGGTTTGGACACATTCGGAAGCGTTATTCGTCTCAGTTGGAGAGATGTGTCGTCTGAGAGCGAAATACTTTCTGATTCCTGAGCCTCGACCAAAGCTTCGTAATCCAAAGACGTAAGTGGTGAAATGGAATCCACATGAATTCGCGACAGAGCATCCGCAGTATCGTTGTCCACTCCTGAAATGTGCCTTATATCAGAAGTGAACTGGGCGATATACTCCATATGTCGAGCTTCACGCGGATTATGACGTTCATGACGTGATTTAATGGCGAAAATTATTGGCTTGTGGTCAGTCAGAACATGAAATTCCCGACCTTCCAAGAAATACCTAAAATGCCGGATCGCTTTGTAAATGGCGAGCAGCTCACGGCTGAAGGTACTATACCGGGTCTCAGCCGGTTGGAGTTTTTTAGAGAAAAATGCAAGGGGAACCCAATGCTCGTTTTGAAGCTGCTGTAGCACTCCCCCTATAGCAAAATTGGATGCATCGGCCTGTACACGAGTCGGTGCGTCCTCTTTTGGATGCATAAGGAGAGTACTGTCCGCAAGAGCATTTTTCGTGGCAATAAATGCCTCACGAGTTTCCGGCGTCCAAGGAATTTTGGTGGACAACCCTCGCTTCTTGGGCTTAATAAGTGAAGAAAGTGGTGCAAGTAAAGCGGCTGCCCGTGGGATGAACCGATGGTAAAAATTAACCATTCCCAAAAACTGTCGAAGGTTTCGCTGAGTTTCGGGGAATGGAAAATCACGTATTGCAGAAACACGGTCTTCGAATGGTGTTATTCCTTCTGCTGTCACAGTGTGGCCTAAAAATGTCAAAGAGGAAACTCCAAAGACACATTTATCGGCATTTATTCTGATACCATACTCATTCAGACGGGTGAAAACAGCTTTGAGATGGTCTTCATGCTCCTCTGCTGAAGTACTGGCTATCAGAATATCGTCGATATAAACCCAACAAAAGGGTAGGCCTCGAAGTACCGTGTCTATGAAACGTTGGAATGTTTGGGCGGCATTCCTCAATCCGTATGGCACACGAAGATACTCGAATAACCCAAAGGGCGTTATCACCGCCGTCTTTGGGATATCCTGAGCGGCCACCGGGATTTGATGAAATGCTCTCACTAAGTCGATTTTAGAAAAAATAGTGGAGCCATGAATATTAGAGTTGAAACTCTGGATGTGCGGGACTGGGTACCGATCTGGGACAGTAACACCATTAAGGGCACGGTAGTCTGAGCACGGACGCCAATCCAGAGAATTTGGTTTAGGGACCAAATGAAGAGGGGATGCCCAAGCAGATTTAGAAGGACGGACAATCCCTAATTCGAGCATATGTTCGAATTCTGCACGTGCCGCTCGAAGTCTGTCAGGAGCGAGACGCCTAGCACGAGCAGAAACTGGAGGTCCTGTCGTTTCAATATGATGTTGCACATCATGTTTGACAGGCAGTAGAGAAGAACAAGGACGAAGAAGATCAGGAAAATCTGAACGAACCATATTAAGAAAAGGATTAGAAATGTCAGAATTGACAACGGAAATGGAACCTAACGTGAAAACTTGGAGAACACCAGACACCTTAAGGTCGGTATTCCCGTCGAGCAAACGTCGATTCCTAATATCAACCAAGAGGTTGAAGTGCTCTAAAAAATCGGCACCTAGGATAGGGTATGCCACATCTGCAACAATGAATACCCAACGGAAAACTCGGCGAAGGCCAAGGTCTAGGGAACAGGACCGTTCACCATAGACCTTAATGGACGTACCATTAGCTGCACGGAGGGTAGTGTCAGTGGGAGAAAGAGGAAATTTTGAAGACGAGGCTGGTAGTAAAGATACTTCCGCTCCGGTATCGACTAGAAAACGCTGGCGGGTGGTGGGATCGTAAATCATCAGCCTTGAGTTGTTCACTGAAGCCACCTCAGCTGCTGATTCCGCTGATTGGCTTACGAGTTTCCCAGTTGGGAATTTTGGGTAGTAAGCAAATGGGAATTAGTGCACGGAATGGTACACTTCTTAGCAGATGCACCAAACCTGCTGTGGAAGAAACAGACCCCTGGTTGAGTATCTGCTGGATTGTTGGTGATAGGACGAGGAGATGGAGAGCGAGGTCTGCGGGGCGAGAATGGACGCGAAAACTGAGGACGTTGCTGGGCCTGTAAGGACGCTTGTTGCGTTATATTCATGGCCTGCAAGGTCGCTGCCATTGACGCCATTGTCTCCTCCAGTCTAGCTATCCTCTGTGACAGAGAATTATAGTTTGCACTATTGGAATTAGCAAATTCCTGCCTCAGTGCCTGGTTAGCACTTGTCATCTCCTGACGAAGTGCATCAATATGGAGAGTGGTGATTGTAGGGTTCAATTGTGAGGGTGGTGAAAACCCAGAAGCAACAGCTGACACAGAAGAAGAAGACGAAAGAGTGTCAGATTTAGGGGTATGAATACGGTCCGCCATTTGACCGTACTCTTCTAGCGTGGAGCTAGGGTTGATTAATGCCATCAAACGGCGCATTTCGAGAGGCAGGCGATTGAGCCAAAGTTCAAGGAACATTGCCTGGCTGTCAGCACTGGGATTGGGGTCATTGCGCAAGACCAGCATCCGCTGCATAAGCTGGGATGGCTTGCTGTCCCCCAGCACTTCCCCCGAAATCAGCTGCTTAAGTTTCTCCTCTTTGGGAATCTCGAAGCGCTCAACTAGGATGTCTTCTAGAGTCTGAAAGGGGTTCTCAGAAGACAATATAGTAGGAAGAGCATCCTGCAACTGCTCCAGGACAGTATTAGGCAGAGCTGCTATAGTAGCAGCATACTTCTGCTGAATGGAAAACGAAGTGGGAAATACAGATTTAACAATGGTAAACCATAAACTTGGCTTACCAGAGTTATATTTGGGCAGCACTGGCATATAATGCACAGTTTGCACCGAAGGAGGAAAAGGAATTTGATGAGGATCAGCAGGATGAACTGAAGGATGCGGAGACAGTTGAGAAGGGTCAATTTGAGGAATTGAAGATTGAACAGGATGTTGCAAAGGATTGAATTGGGGAAACGAAAAACCTTGAGAATAAGGAAAACTAAAAGAAGAAGGAAGTGAATGAGAAACAGAAGAATAAGGAAGGTTACCAAACGAATAGGCATGAGTAGAAAGAGAAGGATAGTTTAAGGAAAGTGAAACGTCAGTATTAGCTTGAGAAAGTGGAGGAAGTATAGAGGAAGAAGTAGAGGTAGGATTTTGAGTGGTGATAGCAGTAGTTGTTGTAGACACGTTAGATGAGAGTGCCTCAGTGGAAGAAGAGACAGGGATATTAAGATCATGGGATTCGTGTTCACCCATGATTGCAAGTAGGAAACAAGGAATTTATAATTAAATGTTAATCACAAGATTATAATATTGCACCCCACAAAATATAAAATCACGAGTGAAATTATAATTCACAAGATACAATAATATAATAATATGATATACAAAAAGGGAAAGAGTGTGGCTCCTAGATAATATGCTAACTAAAATACTACAAAAATAATAATGATGGTAATGACAAAAATAAACACAATGAGAAAAAAAATAACAATAATAATAAAAATAACAATAAAAATACAAAATAATAATAATACAAGAAATAAAAATTTAATGAGAAAAATTAATAATAATTACTCAAAATAATAATAATAATAATAATAATAATAATAATAATAATAATAATAATAATAATAATAATATGGATTACAATTAAATTAGTCACCAACACGGTAACTATAAACTCCAGAGGTCACCAATATAGAAGGTGGAGGAATCAGTCTACTCGACCTTCTATCTTCGTGATTGAATTAAACTAGTAAAAATTTATATATAAATTACAACACTAGGAAAATTATATGGTGTTTATAACAATGTAAGTTTAATTAGTAGGAAGGCTGGGTTACAGATTATTTCATAAATGATTATGATCCAATTATACATACATAATAATATTATATAGATTATATATACATAAAATAATGATATTATAATGTTTTAACACGAATACAATTAAAAATTACAAATAGGTAAATATGTAAACATGTGATTATTAGTGTAGATTTAACCTGTAGTAATTTCACAATCTAAATACTGTACACAAAAGATCTCGATGCTGTAATGAGATGATCACAATTCAAATTGAGAGATCTTTAGTGAAATAGACTATAATCTCACTACACTAGTCTTGCAGATCAAATATGGTTAACAACAAGCTGCGATATCTTTGGAGTTCATAAATACAATGGTCAATAGACCATAGCCAAGATGCAGTTACTCTTGAGAGAATATTAAGTTTAAAAGAACAGAAACAAGAGTTCTTGGAAACATCGGCATGAGAGTTCCTCAAAAGATTATCATAGAACTCACTAATGAATAAGAGAAAAGAAATGGAATGAAGCCACCTCTTCCAGCTACTGTAAATATTACTCAATATTTTCATTAATTAAATACAAATATAAATTCCTTGTCTGTGGGGAAGAAGAAAAGAAAAATTAGTAAAGTACATAAAAAGTTAGGTAAGTTAGTAAATGACTAAAAGAAACTACAAGAACAGTGTACGGAAAAGCAAAGAGAACTACAAGAAGTATAGTAGAAGAACTGCCGACAGAGTCGGTCTCAAAGGAGAACGTAACAAGGGAGTTACGGCTCAACAACAAAACAAACAATAGGAATGGGCAGACCCCTAGGAGGCACCTAAGGATCCTTTTACAACCTATCACAGTTAAACAAAAATAGCTAGTTAAAGGAACACTAAACAGGATCCATAAGATTAACCTCAATACAACACACAACCAACAACCTCAACAAGTCAGTGCCGACGGGCGAACCCCTACAATATAATTTTCTTGACTTATCCATAAACATTCTTCTTCTTTCACTTCCACTCCTATGTATTTAAATAATCCTTGCTCTTCTGTTCCTATTTTTAATTTTTTCTTAATTTCCCCTATGACTTCGAATATGTCATTTCCTCCATAGAATAAATTGTCCGCGTGGGTACACATTACTCTTACTAATTCATTATTTCTTTTCCAATAAAATATTGTTGGATCTAATGAGCATTTATCTTCTCTTACTTTCATAGTTTTTACCACTCTCTTCTCCTATTTTCATAGTTTTTACCACTTTATTATACCAAACCTTAGCTGCGTCTTTCAATTAATAAACTGCCTTCTTTAACTCCATATTTTGTCTGTTCTTGCTTCTTTCAGAGGTGACATAGAAATTGTTCTCTCAAGTTTATCTCCTTATAGATATGCCTTCTAATATCCATTGTTTTGCATTTCCAGCCATATCTTTTTGATATTCCTATACATAATTTTAAAGTTTCAGTAGCACGTGTGGGTGCGTCTGTAGAATATTCTGCATCTTTTTCTTCGAAACCTCGCGCTATTAACCTTGCCTTACAAACCCTTCTTCCTTCTTTCATTTTTTCTGTCGCTATCCATCTGGTGGTTAATACTTTTTGACTTCCTTTATTTACGGCCTCGTACACCTCACTTTCAATCCAGCTTTTTAACTCCTTTGCTTTTACTTTTAATACCTTTTTATCTTCAAAATTATATAAAAATACCTCCTCCTCATGTGATATATGTGTAATGTTTTACCATTCCTTAAAATCATCTACGTTTTTTGTCCTGTTCGTAAATTCTCCACATTGTAACAATTATTCCAAATCTTGCTTGTAGCTTTTCTATCATTTCCCCAGTCTTCTTTTTTGTTTGTTCAGTACCTCTCACCTCCCTTCATTATCGGTGTTCTCTCTTCTACTTAAACTTCTCTTTCAAATTCTTCTTCTTCTTCTTCTTCTTCTTCTTCTTCTTCTTCTTCTTCTTCTTCTTCTTCTTCTTCTTCTTCTTCTTCTTTTTCTCTTCCTCCTCCTCCTCTTTCTTCTTCTTCTTCTTCTTCTTCTTCTTCTTCTTCTTCTTCTTCTTCCTTCTTTTCTTCTTCTTCTTTCTTCTTCCTTTCTTCTTTCTTTCTTTCTTCTCTTTTATTCTTCTTCTTCTTTCTTCTTCTTCTTCTTCTTCTTCTTCTTCTTCTTCTTCTTCTTCTTCTTCTTCTTCTTCTTCTTCTTCTTCTTCTTCTTCTTCTTCTTCTTCTTCTTCTTCTTCTTCTTCATTAATTCGGTTAAAATTCCTTCTCCTCATCTCCTCTTCTTCATCCTCTTCGGATTCTTCCAATTTTTCATATCTTTCTTCTTCCCTCTCATTTTTCTTCTCCTGGTTTTCTTCTAATTCTCGTATTATGTATTCTATTTACCTCTCTAAGACAACCTCCATGTTTTACCACTACAGCTTTGCCATCTATTCCAATGATTCTTGCTGAACCTCTGCATTATTTCTCATTCTCCCTTTTATAATAAACTTCTCCAATTACTGCTTCCTCCATTTGGATCTCTCACATTTCCTATTAGGGCCCTTCTCATTTTTTCCCTTGTCTCTTGTTTAATGTGATTCTCTCTCTAGCCTTATGCATGGTTTCTTCGTTTCCTCTTTCTAAGCTTGATGGTCTGTCATTGTTTATCTCGTTAGGAATAACTATCTTCCTTCAAATAATAACTGGTTTGGAGCAAATCCACCTTTCATCATTAAACTGTTTTTGGCAGTTAATGGCCAATTTAAATATACTTCTTTTGTAACTCCTTCCTCTTTTAGTTTTCTCATCGAATCTTTAATAAGACCCACCATGTTTTCACAATTTCCATTTCTTCAAGAGCTCTCAGCTGGAGTACTCAACAGCTTTATATTAAATCTCTCACCCAAAACTTTTACCTCCTCATTTTTGGAATTACAATCCGTTGTCAGACAATAACTTCCCCGGTGCTCCAAAAATACTTATCCATCTTTCCCATATTTTCTCGGCTATCTCTTTACCTTTTTATATTTTTTACCCAAGCACCTTGACAGTAGTGAGTACCCATATCCACCATTATCAGAGATTTCCTCCCTTCTAATTCTCCTAAATCCATTCATTGAAGACTGTTGCCATCAAGAAACCCACAATGGGTTTTGGTGGATTCTTCTTGTACCTATTATAGACTTCACAGCCTTCTCAAATCTCTTTTTAATTCTTTCTTTCTTGTTCACATTCAATTGATTTTCTTGCAAGCGCTCTTAAATACTTATCCATATTACCTTGTTCACTAAACTTTTCACTCTTAATTCTACCCACTTCTTTCCTTATCACCTTCCTCTCCATCCAAGCCCCCACTAACTTAATATTATATAAAACAACATAATGATCCGATAATCCCATTCCTAACCCCTTCACTGATTAACATCCAACACATACTTCAACACCTCCTTCTTCACCAACACAAAATCAATCATACTTTTCACTTCGATACCATCTCTACCTACACCAACTCTAGTATACTTATGAATACTCTTTGTTTAAAGAAAGTATTACTTATACACATACCCCTCTCATACCTCATATATATATATATATATATATATATATATATATATATATATATAATAATATATATATATATATAATATATATATAATATATATATATAATATATATAATATATAATATAATATATTATATATATATATATACTATATATATATATCCTTCAATTATATTGTATCACATATCAGATTGTTTAAACCTTACTTTCAAATGCTGATTCATTTAGTTAAGTGTAAAAAATGGAAGCGTAATATTTAAAGATAAGTAAAAGAATCTAAGAATGAGTGTTCTGTAGTAAGTCTTTTCAGAAAAGGTTAACATCTTATAGCGAATTATTTTTATATTTGGACCAAATTAAGCTAAAAGGAGCCATCCCATAAATTTGAAATGTTAGACTAATGTCTGCAGAATTAGTTTTGCAGAATGTCAAAATTAGTTTGCAAATAGAGCTAGCCTTCAAATAAGTTGCCATATAGCACTTGAATTGTTTGAACCAACCTTCATCTTTTTATTTTGTTTAGTAATCTGTGAAAAGGATCCCTGTAGCATGTTCAAAAGATTTGATGCTGTGTGGGTTGGTTCCTTTAAATATAACTGTAAATGCCCCTGTGAGTTGGTTCCTTTAAATATAACTGTAAATGCCCCATTTTCTTCAGAGTAATGATAAAAAAAAAAAATTTGAATGCAGTTTCTAAAGCTTTTTCTTTCTTTGCAGACGAATTTATTGCTACATGTGTTAGATCCATCTCTTATAGAAGAAGCCTTTGAGTTTTTAGACAAAATTAGAGTACCTCACAACCCTCCTCACCCTCTTACCATTGCTTCCAGAAGTGCACGCAGATTGATCTCATTAAAGGTTATACTAGTCCAGATATGGCTCTTGATATGGAGTTAGCTTCTCCGGTTATTCATGATGTCTTTGGCAAAACTGATCACAGCCATAAACTTTTACAAGACTTCAGTGCAGAGAAAAAGGAAATTCTTATAAAACCAGATTGGAAGAAGGTTTGTCGGAATTAACCGTTAATAGTTGCTACAAGTCAACAGACGAGCCAGAACCATGGGATTTGATACAGCTAAACATCAAGGCCAGTCTTATTTGTTTATCAAGCAAAATAAAGTATTTCAGTGAGATGATGTCATCTCAAGGTTGCCAGAATGTTATTTCAAATTGTTCCAAAGATGTAGAAAAAGCTATTAAGATGCCTTCAAAAGGCTATTTAGAGACATCATTTGATGACGACTTTCCTCAGAGTTTGACTGGAGAGACACTGAACTCTCATAAGTTAGTTAATGCTGTTACTCCAGATGTGTCTCCTTGTGACGATAGTGGAATTGTGATTGATCGTGATAAATTGGAAGAAGAATCTCTTTTGAATCTCACGCAAACACCTACCAATGATAGTTTATTAGAAAAACCATTGCAGAAAACAAAAGATTTGAATAATGATTGGTCAGTCGAAGTAAAACCTAGTATCAGAAAACTTCGCCAGGCCATTGATGGTTTGATGAGGACCGCCCGTTTAACTCAAAGTGTATTCAAATTAAAAGAAATTCCTCACAATAGCACATACAATCACTCGCTCAAATATAGACGGGATATTTGCTTCTCTCAAGCTGTAAGTTAGAATTCTCACAGCATAACAATATTAATAGTACTGAACTTTGGCAATTTTGCTTGTTGAATATAAAATTATTTACAAATATTTAGGTGAAGCATTTTACTTATTTGTTTGTTTATGTTATTTATTTTCTTTCTTTCTGAAGTTAACTGCCTTAGTTACCGGACTACTAACCAAAATTTGGTGCAAGAAAGTTGATGCCAATTTTGTACAAATATTGACCAAAACTGGACCTCTGGCGCTATTTGAAGGTCTTCTAACGTGCTATAGGCAAGTTATTATTATTATTATTATTATTATTATTATTATTATTATTATTATTATTATTATTATTATTATTATTATTTTATTTTTATTATTATTATATTATATATATATAATATATATATATATAATATATATATATATATATATATATATATATATATAATATATAATATATATATAATATATATATATAAATATATATTATATTGAATATATTATCTCTAATTTGACTGGTGCAAGAAGGAATAGGTATTTTGGGTATCGGGTTATTAGTAAGGAAATGAGGTAAACTTGGGTAGGGTGAGAACAGTTGAAGAACGGTAAATCTGCCGGTATAGATGAAATTACTAGTGAAGTGATCAAGAGCGGAGGCGAGATGGTGATTGATTGGATTTGGAAAGTTGTGTAACAAAGCGTTTATGGAGGTATAGTTCCAAGGGATTGGACAAGAGCAGTAATAATAGTACCCCTTGTATAAGGGTAAGGGAAGAAAAGGGGAAAGGTACTTGCTAAATGCAGTGTGAAGGTTTATTTGAGTAGTTGTAAGGGATAGGTATATGCTGTATTTTGGTCGAAAGAGTGCGTCGAGGGACAAGGACTGATTGGGTGAAGAACAAGGTGGCGTTTAGGATGTAGAGTACACTGTGTGATTCAAATCTTTAACATGACAACACAGTGATTGAAAAAACTGAGGGAGAAGAATGAATAACATATATATTTAGGTTTATGATTTACAAACAGGCGTAATGATAGAAGGGGTTAATAGGGAAGCCTTTATGGCAGGTATTAAAGTGATATGATGGTGTTTGTGGTAGGCTTCTGAATGGAAGTAAAAGTATGTATACCGATAGTGAAGCGTGTGTAAGAATAAATGGTGTTCAATGTGATTGGTTTAGGAATTAATGAGCGGAGTGAGACAGGGTTTGTGTTATGTCTCCAGCTTGGTTATTCTAACTTGTGTATATGGATGGGGTTGATAACAAGAATTCGAGGGTTGGGAATGGGCAAGGAAATGGGTGTTAGAAATGATGGAGAATGGAGAGTGAGTGGAGGGTGCCCTACCTATTGTATGCGGATGATTTGTTCTGTGTGGTTGTTATCCTGAAGAGAGTTTGAGAGGATTGGGGAGAGATTTGGAAGGGTGTGTAAAAGGGAGGGTTTGAAAGTAAACGCTGATAAGAGTAAGTTATGGTTGTGAACGTGAGGACCAGT
>JABUQX010074843.1:15000-23588 GCA_015478945.1 Trachelipus rathkii | reverse complement strand
AGTGATCCTTTATTGTTTCGCTGTTTCATCCACCGGTTCGTCTTGGCCAGGTTTCCTCCCCCCTCAGTTCCTTATTCTTTTATTCCCACTTCTACTTTTTCTTATTTGTTTCGTGCTTCCTCTTCTCTTCTTGTATCTTTTATAGTCTAGTTGTCCCCTTTTTCGCTCTATAGTGCTTTTCTGATTTCAATTCTCTTGCCTTCGGTCTGGGTACTTCTCTCCAGTTGAGTCGTCGGTCAGCCGGCAAATTCTTGTGAAATCTTCTAACTCTTTCTGGAAAATCAAGTTCTCTTTTCATTTATTTCTTTCTTCTCTTCCTGTCTATATAATACACCCCCCAAGCTTTCCTATTCCTCCCGCTTTTTTGACGTTTGCCTCTTATCTAATTTGTGTCTACCTGGTAAACATACATAAATAATACTTGCGACTAACATTAATTAAGTGAATTCGTCTTTGGAGACCCTGTATATTATCATTCATTCATTGTTATTTTAAATGCCTCAATAAGCAAGTAGGTTATTCTGTTCTGATATGCGTGAATTTTCTCTTTTCTTTCCTGCTACAGATGAAACTCCCAGTTATCTGAGGTCTTTATTTGCCCCTGTACTGGAATACTGTTCTCTAAATTTGGGTGGGAATCAGGTTTTCCTCCTCCTTTTGGATAGGAGTTAAGCTAAGGCATAAAAGTTGCTTTGGCTTATTCTTACTCCTTTTTGCTATACTCGCTCATTATATATGGTCGGTGTGCTGAAGATATATTGACCTCTGTTGCATTCCTCCACCCACTTGCACGTTTCGCCCCTCCAAGTCAACTCACACAGAGGGTTGTTGTGCGTTTCTCTTCTCCTGAATATATTTGTGTTGAATATTGGACACTCAAGGATGCACTTCGCTATGTATACTGTTGCCTCCTTCTTCTCAGCCACATCTGTTTTTGTTGAGAACTCCTTGCCTTCTTTTTATTTTTCTCCTGTCATATATTTTTCAATCTTCCTCTATTTTTAAGTCCCGCGTCTGCGACCCACTCTTGAGGGAAATTTTGCTGTTTAGTGATCAAGTGGACAGGGTTGAGGTTTTTACCTTTCCTAATTTATTTTATTTTTGTATTTTCTTTTTGTGAAATTTTTTTTATTCTCTTATTTATTTTTTGTGCTCCTTCCCTTTCTTCCTTTTGAAAATGAGTGCCCTTGCCCGTGAGTGGTGAGTATAATATATATTATTATATTTATTTTATTTATTTTAAATATATTATTTTATTTATATATATTTAATTTTATATATATAATTTTATTTATATATTTTATATATTTATTTATATTATATTATATATTTTGGTGAGTCAAATAAAGGAAATGTCCTGAAGGGAGGGATTCATTTTTAGGCTACGAGGCTAGAAGAAATTTTATAATCAGGAATGAATGGCATGGTTTTGAGTGAGAAGGATGGTTGTGGGTCTGACCTTAGGGAACTGAATACTTCAACATGACTAGATACTATACAGTTGAATGTCGTTGCAGTCTCGTGAGATCTTATCTAGGATGGATTTTTTTCTGACTCGAAGATTGTCGCTTAATGGCATACAAAGTTTGACTTCCCATCATGTTCTTCTACACTTTTCTCTCTTTTCCGTGTACTGCTAGTTCACCTTTCCTCTCCCTCTATATTGCAGGGAAATGGATGATGATGATTGATAATTTATTATTATCAATATATATTATATAATATATATTATATTATTTTATTATATTTTATATATATTTTTTATTATATATATATTATTATATTTATTATATTATCTTTATAATTTTATATTTATATATTATTATTATGTTTATTATTATAATTTCATTTTATAATTATTATATATATATATATTAGATATATTATTATTATATATTTATTATTATATTATATTATATTATATATTATTATTATTATTCATTATATTAATTTATATATATATTATATTATATATATATTATATATTTATTATTATCTTTATGTATTTATATATATATCTATATACTTATTATATATATATTTATATATTATTTTATATATATTTTATATATATACTTATATATATTATATACTATTATATATATTATATTATTATATATATTATTCATATATATATACATATATTATTTATATATATATATATTTTTATATTAATAATATATATTTATATATATTAATATTATATATATTTATGTATTATATATATTATTATATATATATATATTATTATTATTATATTATTATATTTATATATTATTATATATTATATATTATATATTTGTGGTGTAGTGTTAGTTAGAGAGTTAGTTCTTATTTGCGCGTGTGTGTATGTCGAGTGTGTGTGTGTGGTGTGGTTTTGATTAGCAGAGAGTAATGTATTGGCGTTTTTTTTTATATTTGTATGTTTATATTATAATTACTTATTTCAGGGGATATTATTGTTGTTTTAATGTTATTCGGAGGTATATCTTATCTTGTGGGGGTTTATTTATATATTTAGCTTTTTTTTTGATAGTGAGGTTGTTTTTATTTATTTAATATTATATATTATATATATTATTATATATATATAACTAATATATATCTTATATTATTAGGTATTATATTTTGGTATGTATATTTATATACACAAATATATATATATATAAGATTATATATCTGTATATAGGGTGAGTATTAGTTGTCACTAATATATTTTATGGGTATATATTATTTTATACTTATATTATATATACTATTTTATACTAACCATTTGTTTGTGTTATTATTAGATGATTATGAGTATTACTATAGTATATTATGACTACGAGCAGAGGGCGTATCCTAGGAATTTTTTTTTCGGGGGGGCCACGCAAAAATTCGTTTTCTTTATTTATTTAGTATTATTATATTATATTATTAATATATTATTTATTTTTTATATATATTTATAATTATTTTATATATATTATATATATATATATATATATATATATATATATATATATATATTATATATATATATATATATAAAGTGAAGAACCAAATATTAAATTTCTAAGAAAAAAATGGGAATAATTTATATATATTACTAAAATCATTTTACCCTGATGTTAATTTTAATCGCCGGGCATGAGAGTGACCAAAAGTCCGAGATAACATCTTCAGTTTTTAAGTCAATATTTCGAGTACGCAGAAGAAGGGCAAGTCCGTAAGGTCTTTCATCCCAATAGTAATTTCTCAGTAGGTTTTCAGAAAGTCCATAATGGTTGAAGAAGTTTTTTTCTACTGAAGCAGTAGCCACGGGTAAAATTGCCAGTATTTGTAACAAAGATTGTAAATATTTTGTAAATTGTGACTGGAACAAGAAACTAGTTGGTCTATTGCTGTTTTTGGACGATCTGTACTTGTAATGCCATTTCAACTTCCATAAATTCCATTCCTGCTTATATAAATCTTCAATTGGCCTTTCGAGATCTTCCTTGTAAAATGTTACATCTTTTATCTTCTCCATATGGCAGTTAACAACTTGCTCGGCATGCAAATGCAAGGAAGATATAAATTTCTTTATGATTTAAAACCTCTCTCCTAATGCTGATATTTTAAATCATCCAAAAAAATGGTATGAAAAATGGATGTGTGATAATATGTCTGTGGGTCGATAGTAGGAATAATGTGGTCTATAATTTTTGGAATTTGTTAATTTTTTATGTTCAGCAAGTTTAAATACCCGCAGCTCAGAATTCAGATGCGCTTACTCATTCTTCAAGAAAGTCTCTACTGGAATTGCTAATGTTGCATTTTTCCTCTGATGCGCTTCAAAAAGTTTAGTTTAACTAGATTCACTTCCATTATATGCGCTCACCAAAAAACATACAAACTACGGCACTCCAACTTTTTTGAAAGATGTAAATGTTTCGGTTGATGAACGCATTCAAAATACAAAAAAGGAGACCAGAAAAGATGCTCTATAAACATTGTTTAGAACTAATGTAGCTTTTTCTGACTGATCTCCAACTTCACATTTTGTTTGTTCTAAAGCTGCTATTATCGGGTTTATCATCTCATTAAATAATAAAACCGATTCCTGCGTTGGCACCAGCGAGTTTCGCCAACTTTTTTAAACTCTCTTTTTGCTACTCATAGGAATAAGTTCTATTTTTTCTAAAAGAACTTTTGTCCTCTTAGCACTTACAATAAAAACTGTACAACACATTGGAAATATTATTCCAAATGCATTTCGAATATCTCTACCTTTAGAAGCGCCTAGGCCATAAATTTAAGCAATACAAAAAGCAGCGGTATAAATAGCTTTGTGACATTTTTCCTTTATTAGCTTTTCCTGACACTGCTGAGATTCAACGCACTCATTGCTGATGCACGCAGCCGTCATACCCTTGTCCTCCTTCAGGTTATTCTGTATTCAAAACAAGTTCAGTTACTTTTTCTTCAATTAATTTTGCAAGACTATATTCCCGTCAAATCATTTGCTGAGACCAAACACAGACAAAAAATCTTTGACGGTGAGAGTATCAATATCAACGTAACGAGCACACAACAACGAAAATTGTTCTTTCTGGGACACATCTCGGTCGTCTCACCGGCTAAGGACAAGTTAAAAATTACAAATTTACTTTTATTCTGTTTTGCACAATTTTACGTTGAATGAGATGCGCAAATGACTGAATTAGAGCATTTTGAACTGTGAAATTGGTATACATGGCTAGGGTTGGGATTAAAAAAAAACCCCGTTTGTTTTTTTTTAAAAAAAAACAGCGTTTTTTTTTAAAAAAGACCAAAGGCTAAAAATTTTTTGTTTTTTTTTTGTTTTTTTTTTAAAATTACTTTTTTTCCTATATATCAAAGCTCTTTTTAGGGTATTTTAGCATTAAAAATACAGTAAATACAATATGTTAAAAAGAGGTATCAATATATAAAGTAGATTTTATTACTTAGTAAAGTTTTATTTGTGCTCTAGGGCATATAATTATTAAACATTTCACATGATTCTGATTATTATTATTATTATTGATTATTATTAATTATTATATATATATATATTATATAATATATATATATAATATAGTTATAGTATATATATATAATATATATATATAATTATATTATATATATATATATATATATAATATTATATATATATAATATATAAATATAAATTCTTCATCTACCTTTTTTCTCCCAAGACTGGTGGTAAGGTGCGTAAGAAGCATCGGAAAAAGAAAAGCATTAGAAGAATATGACAAATAGTCGAAAAGGAAAGCTCCAGCCTAGCCCCTCCCTCCCTCTTGTAACGATTACTTTAAGTAAGGACTTCGTCACATCAGAAAATCCACCCTATAGCTTCACGGGACTGCGGACGGGCCCTCACTATGGTAGATCGTCAGTGTAAGTGTTCATACCCTTGGCACATGGCCACAAGTAACCAACCCCCTCAGACAAAACCGCCATTTTCTCCTATTATGCACCTTTATTCTCGCCTCTGCCAAAACTCACATTTCTCTCTCTCCTTCAGACATCGTTTACTGACTCAATCCACTTTTTCTTCATCTCCAGCCGGTGGTTTCCAAACCACTTCCGCTCACTATTATCTTCCCGCTTATAAAACCGACTATTAATTCATCCGTTTCGACATCGACCAAACCATCTCAACATACTTTTAATTTATTCTCTCATTTTACCCCTTTCTCACACACCACACAACTCTCTATTATGGTTCATTCCATTTTATCGAATTCTTCCCTCAACCTAGCATGCCCCTAATTGCTCCATCTAACACATTGAACTTTAGTGATCTAATACTTCTGTATTCTAGACCCATGAATCCTCAACTACTAACAATAAACAGGTAACACATAAGGTCATGTAAGACCTAAGCACTCAAAGACTAGTCCCTATACATGTCACCAACGGATTTTTATTGCACCAGCCACTTCCTGGCATCCAAACATATACCTTAAATATGTTAAACTCAGACACTTGTTCTAGCCGCTCACCATCTAACATACACTTCACACTGAGGACTGCCTCACTCACAAACCATAACCTTACTTCTTATCTACGTTTACTTTCAAAACCCCTCCTCCTACACACCGTGCCAAATCTCTTCTACCAATTCATCTCAAAACTCTTCAAATTCGCCCACAAAATCCAAATCATCCGCATATAATAGGTAGGGCACCTCCACCCACATTCTTCCATTCTCCATCATTCTATAACACCACATTTCCTGTCACGTCCACCTTCAATTCCTTTCATAACCCCATCCATCACAACCCTGTCTCACCCAAGGAGACATAACACAACCTGCCTCACTCCGCTATTAATACTGAAACCAATCACTTTTGACACCATTTATTCTTACACACGCCTCACTATCGTCATACATTCTTTGGATTCCATTCAGGAGGCCTACCACCACACTATATATCACTAACACCTGCCATAGAGCTTCCCTATTAACCCTATCAATACCCCTGTTGCAAATCTATAAAACTTAAATACAATTTATTCTCTTCTCCCTCATTTTCTCTATCATTTGCTTCAATGTAAAGATTGATCCACACATCCTCTACTACTCCTAAACGCACCTTGTTCTTCACCAATCAGTCCTTAGTCACTCGGCGCACTCTTTCGACCAAAATACCAACATATTTCTTCCCTATAACACTCAAAAACTAATTCCCCTATAATTTCTACAGTTCCCTTTAATCTCCTTTACCCTTAATATAAGGGAACTATACTGCTCTCTCTTCAATCCTCGGAATCATACCCTCCAATAAACGCTTTATTACACAACTCAAGAGTCCAATCAATCAGAAACCACTTTGCCTCCGTTCGTGCATTCACTGCCCGTGATGTAATTCCATTATACCTTCCAAATAAACCAATTTTTCATTATCTCGCTCCTACCCATTCCTCTTTTTTGCTAATAACCTCATCCCCAAATTTACCTATTCCTTCTTGCACCATCAAACCCACACACACAGTAACTATCACCGCTTCATTACTGCCAATATTATAAAGATTTTTGAATTGTTCTTGTTACATAATTTCCGAGGACTATTTGATCAGTTGCACATGAATGCACCTCCCCCCCCCTTTTTTCAAAAAATTAAAATTTCCCAGTTTATGAAAAAAAAAAAAAAGCCAAAAGGTTTCCCCTTATTCTAATTTTTTAACCTTTCCGCGCTTCCTTCCAGAAGAGCTTCTATTCCCTTGTATGTCCCCATTCATCCTCCTTCCAAACTGTTTATTTACCTCTTCTTTTCTCTTACGTACGCATCTTTTAGCATTTCTTTTTCCTCCTTAATAATTCCAAGCATCCTTCTTTTGAAACTTCATCATTCTTGCTTTTAGTACAATCAACCACTGCTTTTTTTTTTTACTTTTAACCGCTTGCATCTACCTCTTTCCATTCCACCACTCGCTGTTCGCATTCTTACTTCCTACTTTAGCACATCCAGATACTTCTTTTGCACTGCTAACAATTGCTTCCAGATTTATTTAGTTTTAGTTGTTCACATCAACTGATTTACTTGCGAGCGTTCTTACATACTTATCCTTATTACTTGGTTCACTTAACTTCTCACTCTTAATTTTACCCTCTTCCCTCCGTATCACCTTCCTCTCCATCCAAGTCCAAACTAACTTAATTTTACATAGAACAACATAATGATCTGAAAATCCCATTCCTAACCCCTCACCGATTTAACATCCAACATATACTTCAACATCTCCTTCTTCCACCAACAACAAAATCAAATCATACTTTTCACTTCGATACCATCTCTACCTACCCCAACTCTAGTATACTATGGATAACTCTTGTGTTTAAAGAATATATTACGTACACACACACTCTCTCCCTCATAGAAATCGCATCACCTTGCCTACCATTCATTTTTCCTGACACCCCCCCCAAAACCGACCCTGTTATACTAATCCTTTTTTTTTTGACTCATATAATATATATATAAATATATATATATAATATATATTATATATAATATATATTATATATATATATATTATATATTAAAATATATATATATATATATATATATATATATACAAATCCGTATTAATAGTCAATATTTAGGCCTAGAAGGGGTATTGGTAATACTGTATAATTTACAACATCTTTAATATACATAAAAAGAGGTAATTTTAAAAAAAAACAAAAAAAAACATTTTGTTTTAAAAAAAAAAACCGTTTTTTTTGCCAAAAAAAAACAAATTAAAAAAAACCGTTTTGGACTTTCACAACCCTATACATGGCATTTCTACCACTAGTTTTTAAATGTTCTGAAGGAACATGGTCTCCAGCATTAGCACGAATCTCAAAACACCCCGAAAAGTGCCATCGTTTCCCACAGGCCAAGAAGAGTTGTTCATTCGAACCCGAGTCATGATGTCCAACGTAACGATATACTTTTTGCTTCACCAAGAAGAATCGAAATTGTTTCAAACAATTGGAATTAGCCGCTTTCCACTGTCTTCGGCCCCCATTTTCTTCTGGCTGTCAATCTGTTTGTCGATGTTCTCAATTTTTCCTTGAACCTGCTTTT
>JABUQX010074843.1:7500-10000 GCA_015478945.1 Trachelipus rathkii | reverse complement strand
GAGAGAGAGAGAGAAGAGAATAAAATTTGCAATCACATCATCACTTTTAGGAGTGATACGAATAGCAGAGAAATCCTTGGAGGACAAGGTTAATTAAATTCTTGACCACCCATATGTTACCTGCATATGTCATATGTACTGAGTCATCTTATTATAGATTATTAAAAGAGTTTATGCATTACAAGAACATTAAAGAACATCTGTTTAAATAGACTATGCAAGATTGAAAAGAAAGAATTAATGAAGATATATACTAACTGTGCTAATAGTGGATAAGTGTCTTATATTCGGGGTTGAGGAACCGGTAAATCTTAGTGGATTGGAATCGATATCAAAGTTCTATGGGAAATCCATCTCTGAATCTAAGTCACAATTGGAGTTGAGTATGAATGTTTGAACATGTTTCAACAAAAATCAAACTCTCTGGACAAAGAGTTTCATTTTTAATCTAACTATCCGTTAAAGGAAGTTTGAATTTTTGTTGAAATATTTTGATGCCAATTGTAACAATTTTTTATTTGATAAATTTCTAAACTACGTTAAGACAGAAGATTGCTTACAATATCGTTCTAAAAATAAATTCCAAAATTTATCTTTCTATAAGCTTCAAATTCCAAAAACTAAAATAAGTTCTAACTATCGACTTGAAGGAAAGTTTTCCCCAACTTAACAAATAATGATTTTCATGTCAAATTTTAACATCACATTGACTCCAAATCATAAGGTAAGTTCAACTAAGATGGCTGTGCAGCCTTACATTGACAGCATGGAGCGACAACTTACCTTGAGGGAAAATGGGTATCGGGATAGATCATTCCGTTTTGCCAACATTTTCAATAATATCACAAACCAAAAAATCTAAATGCATCCTATTCACTTTATTTCGTCGTTCAAACCTGCTCCAAATAAACAGTAGTTTGATCAACTTACCTTAAGAGCTTAATACATTAAAGAGCAAAACAGTATCACAGTGAATGATGCGTTTTATGAGTCAGTTGTTTCACAACTTATAAGTGAAATTGCATCATATTTGTGTTCCATTTACCAATGTGAATTGCATCATTTTTAGTCATGTATGTTTTTTTTTTTTTTATTTTTTTTTTACCGATCCGCCACCAATCACTCATTTCGTAAATATTTTAACGTTCCATTTGCTTTTACGCTTTTAAAAATTTAGGATATTAAAAATAATTTAATGTTAATTATTTTATTTATTTTTATATTTTATTCTTTATTTTTATTTTATTTTCCTGATTGTGAATCCGGTCCATTCTTGAAACGCTGAGTAATACATTTTGGATGTTCAGGATTTGTGCTCTATTCCCTAAATAAAATATATAATATAATATAATATAATATATAATAATAAATATAAATAATATAATAAATTTAATAATATATATAATTATAATAATATATTATATTTATATATATAATATATATATATATATATATAATATATATATATATATATATATACATATTTATATATTCAAAGAAGGGAGAAAAATAATAATAAAAATGATAAAAATATCTAAAGATATTTCATTCTCTTTCATTAGTCATTGACCCTTTTATTCTTCTTCAAAGAAACCTTTTCCTCTTCATCGAGAATCGCATTAATGAAAACTGATTACAGAGTTCTTACCTCTTTCCGACTCTGTTGCCCTTCTTTTTCTTTACCACAGACTTCCCTTAATGACTTCCTTTAATAAAATCTCTAAAGAGTATTAATATTTGACCATCCACTTCTTTTCTGGTTCTCTTTTAGTTCAGGAGTTCCTTTTCCAGCATCCTGCTGCTCTTCAAAGGTTAAAAGGATTCAAGAACTTTCGAACATCTTCTTCTTTTTCTTTGCTGAATCTCCAGTTTCATCATGAACGTTAACATTTCATGGAACAATTTTATCCATTTACATTCAAATAACAGCTGACATAACCTAAGTGCAGCTTAAACTGACAAGCTATATATAATACAGTATAATATAATAAATATATATATATAATATATATATATTAATATATAAAATAATATAATATATATTTATATATATATATATAGATAATAATATAATTATATATATAAATATGTAATATATATATATTATTATAAAGATATAATATATATATAATACTCTATATATATATAATATTAATATATATTAATATATATATAATAATATAATATATAAATAATATATAATATTTAAATATATAAATAAAAATATATATATATATATATATTATCTAAATATAAAATATAGTATAGGTGAGTAGAGCATTATTTTATGCTGATTGTATAATATATATTATATATAATAATATATAATATAGATAAGATATATAAATATATATAATATATATAATAATATATAATAAATATATATAGTATATAAATATATATATATAATATATATATATAAAATATATATATATATATATATAATATAATATATAATATATATATATAATAATTAAATATATATATAATTTATATATAT
>JABUQX010074843.1:0-5000 GCA_015478945.1 Trachelipus rathkii | reverse complement strand
GCATTATTTACAGATTTTTATCATTTAACTACAAAATGTGGTTTTAGTATTTTTATAATAATTTTAAATATAAATTTTATTTGGTGATTACTCATTCACATGGAATTATATTTTAATAAACTAGATAATAAACTAGAGAGAGAGAGAGAGAGAGAGAGAGAGAGAGAGAGAGAGAGAGAGAGAGAGAGAGAGAGAGAGAGAGAGAGAGAATAAAATAATAAGAAGACTATTTTATAAACCTGCCAGACGTGATACCTTTGGTGAATGATCTAAAACATCTTCTGCTACGCCCCTTACAGAAGATTAATTTTATTACGAATGAGTTGTATGTCAATAGAAATATTCTATAAATTCTATTATATAAAACTTAATATTAGATTATTATTAAGGTGCCAAACCTATATACTTTTAATCTGGTTGTTTATTAAAAGTACTTTTTAAAGCAGCTACTACTTTTAAAGCAGCTACTATTATCACCTTTTCCATCTAGGAGAGCTAATGTTAACGGGTTTTTCCAAGCAGTTTTTATTCTTTCTCTGCCAAGCTCTCTGAACCAAAATTTAAACGCTGTTCTCATTCTCACAAATGTTCTGGTAGAGTTCGGACATTTCTTAATTTTACTTTCCTCTCATAATTTGAGAAACGCACATTCAATTCCGCGTATAGAAACATGTCGATCCTAAATTCCGACATGAATTTTTTTTACGCAACCTTTTAAAATGCCATTGTAGTTCCTTAGCCCTCATTTAAAATTCAAACACATGCGATTAAAATTATATTTTCTCTAAAATGCAGATTGCATATGTGGAATTCTTTTAAAGAAATGTAGCAATACAAATATATTCAGAGAACCCAAGTCGTATTTAAGTAAAACAAAAGGCATAAATTTGTTAGTAATGTAAGATAATTGTGTGAAAAAAACGTGTTTTTTGCTTGTCGTAGAATCCTTTTCAATATAAACTAAAGCTCAAGCGCAAAGACATTAAATTCATTTAATTGTGAACGTCTTCTAGGTAAATAGATTAATCAGAGAATTTCATTATTTATTAATTATTTATTTATTCATCGCACGTAACAAAGAAAGGTTAATAAATTGCTCCAACATGTAATGCAGTATTTTTATTTTTATTTTTATTTTTTTTACACCCTTTTCCAGCTTTACTAACTGCGTACTATTAATTTGCTTTGGGACGTTGACCAACTTACTTTAATAATAAAATTTGGCAGAACCACTATAATATATATATATATATATATATATATATAATACTAATAATATAAATATATATATATATATATATATATATATATATATATATAATATAATATAATATATTATATATAAAAAATATATAATTATATAGGCTATTTATAAGCAGACTCCAGAGCGAAAATCCAATAATAATGTATCGTATTTAATAATTAAGTAAATACATAAATTTTTGGTAACCTAACCTAACTTAACCTAAACTTAACCAACCAACCTACCTAACTAACCTAATCTAACCTAAATTACCTAACCTAATATTAACGGAGTCAACTGCTTATGTTGCCATATATTATAATATATATATATATAATAATAATATTATATATATATATAATATATATATAATATATTATATATATATATATAATATATATATATATTAATATATAATATATATATATATAATATATATAACATACGTATCCAGGATTTTTTTCGGGGGGGCCAGACCACTTTTCTTTAATATATATATATATATAATATATTATATAGATATATATTATAATATAAAATATATTAATATATATATATATAATATATATATATAAATATATATTTAACTCTGGATTTTATTCATAAACGTATATGATTATAAAAAATGCTTAGCTAAAAAATTTCGGAGGGCCATGGCCCTTGGCCCCCCCATGGATACGCCCACTGTACCAAATATATTTAATATATATATATTATATATATATATATAAATATAATAATATATAATATATAATATATAAATAGCTCCTCTCCTGGAAGTTCGAATACTCTCTTCCCAAAAAGCTCACCGCTCACAATCGGTCAAGGAACAAAACTTGGAAGAAAGTATTCCCCCAAGTTTCCTTAAGCTCAATCGTGTCAAGTGGTTAAACAAACTTGCTATTACCAACACGAGAACTCGTTTGGAACCAAAACAAAAGAGAATAAAGATTCTTTTATATTTCAAAACGTTGTGTAGTGGCGTTGTAAAATTATATAAATATATATATATATTATATAAATATATATAATATATATATATAATATAATATATAATAATAATAAATATAGAATATAAATATATATATTATAATATATATATATATATGTTTTAGGGCAGGATTTCATTTAGGGGCAAAGGTGGTAATATAATATAATATATATATATAATACTATATAAGAATATATATAATATATATAATATAAGTATATATATATTAATATATATATATTATATATAAATAAAAAACCCCTAAAATGTATTTTCCCCATGCTGGAATCGATCCTGAACCCTAGCAGGATGAGCGTGCAGGTTTTTAGACCACTACGCCACGACGAGCTAAAAGAAGAGCTTGTCGATACCTCCTCTGGTGAATAAACACTCACAAAGGAGATCATCGGGCTCTTCCCGCTCGCACTCGGGCGTAGTCAGGGTACCGCGCATGGTGAAGAATACTGAACCGGGGGATAAGAAATACACTTAATAGTTGCATACCCGCAACATAACAGTAGATAATATAATATAATATATACTATAATATAATATAATATATATATAATATATATATATTATATAAAATATAATAATATATATAATATATATATATATAATATATATATATATATATATATAAATTATGGTCTCAAAAATCTGTGATAATTTTTTTATTTCTGCAAATGTTTTGTAATGTTTGTAGCAGCTGAATATCAAACGGGTACGCCTTCCGAGATTAATTACAGCATTGGCAGCCGCCAAATGCTATCGACATACTTAAAGTTTAGCGGAGAATAATGTCAGAAGAATACAGCTGTATAAAAGCACAAAATATTGACTTAAGCCAAATATGAAAAACGAAAAACACACTAAAACTAGAAAAAATAATAGAAACACACCAATAAGTTATATAATGTAATACTACTTAATCATCGATGATGCATTTATAAAGTTTTCTACTACTAAACCCTTAAAAACCTCGTCTGGCAAACATATAATTTTATTTCGCCAAGATTTAGGAGGGCAAGTGCCCCCCTGCCCCCCGATACATATATAATAATATATATATATATATCTATATAGATAATAATATAATATATATATATATAATATATATATATATATATATATATAAATATATATATATATATAACTATATATATAATATATATATATAAACGTCAAACATATGCACTTAGTTGTAATTTCAAACCTGAGTGATCAGCAGTGCAAATGAAACTGATATATTAAATATAGTTAATATATACTATATATTATAAATATATTATATATAATATATATAATATACATATATATATATATATATATATAATATATATTATATATATATATATATTATAAGAACTACCCTTTAACGTGCCCCCTATGCAGGGGGTAGCACGGGGGGACCACAGGAAATCGAACTTTAAGCCGGGTATCCCAAACCAGCCACCAACATTTCGCAGTCGAGTTTAATTCTTGCCCAGGTAGATAAAAATTCCAACTGCTACGCGAGGATTAACCCAGCGTCCCTCGTATGAGATGGCGACTCACCTTCTGCGCCACAGGCGTTCTATAGATATATATATATATATATATTATATATATATAATATAATATAATATATATATATATATATATATATATATATATATATAACATATTATATATTATATATATATAGTATATATAATACTATATAATATATAAATAATATATATATATATTATAAAATATAATTATAAGAATTATATTGATTTTAATTTTCCCTGTGTGGAGGATATCATATTTTTTTTTCAAAATATATATTTTTAGGTGGATAAAGTTTAATTATTTAAAACTATAACTTTAATGTGAAATTAAACTATGGAGGTGCCATCATTGTACGGGATTATGTGCGGTAAGCACACTTCAACCGTCAAGAGTGGAACACGCCTTTTTATTTATATATATATATATATATATATATATATAATATATATATAATATATATATATAAATTATATTATATAATATATAAAATATATAAAGATATATATAAATATAATACATACAACATAATAATGCAATATATAGTAATACATACAATACATTCAGAACATACACTACACATATAATATATATATATAATAATTAATATATATATATATATAATATATAAATATATATAATACTAATATATAATATATATAATACTATATATATATATAATAATAATATAAAATTAAATATATATAATAATATATATAATATAATATAATATAAATATAGTATATATTATATATATATATTATATATATACTATATAATATATATATATTATATATATATACAATACATACATATTCTATATAATATATATACCATAACATACACATACATATATACATATATATACCATACATACACATAACATATATATATATATATATATATATATATATATATATATATATATATAATATATACTTAATATATAAATATATATAAAATATATATATATATATATAATACGTAACATTCAACAATAGAACTGTGATAACATGTAAATTAATCTAAAACGATAAAAAAGAATGGGTGTTGAGATTTAAGAAATTAAAAAATATCATTAAAAACTTAAACGTGAAATGCACTTTATTTATATTTAAGACGGGATGGGACAATTAACGAGATCACATACATTAAAACTAGCTTTCGTCTAAGTTTGCTTAGACTTTTTTCAAGTTTAAGAGGAGGAGAGAGACTCTCTCCTTCTCTTAAACT
>JABUQX010074842.1:0-45427 GCA_015478945.1 Trachelipus rathkii | reverse complement strand
TACTCTGAGATACTTCAGAACTTCTCATACCATCTCAGCTTATTGCTCTATACAGGGTCCATTCATTTGTATGGACGATACTCACACCACGGTTATCCACTATTAGGCCTTCGTTTTAAAGGGGTCCAAGCTCGTTTCTAAAGTGGGTCCACTCATTAGGCTCGTATATGAGGTCCACTATTAGGTTCGCGGTTATATGAGGGGGTCCGACTCATGCTGGTGAAGTTGCTTTTCTCTTTTTCATCAATCCTAACTGGCTCTCTCCACCTCTCTCAAGTCGTTAATTAACGAGTCACCTCCACACACAGGCTTCCAGCGATTCGTCCCCATCATTCTTCTACGGAAACCTTGAAACCGAGCATATATTAGTTGGCTATATATATAATATATATATATATGTTAGTTATTAAGCGATATTATTATTATATATAGGTTATTATATGCTATATTATATATATATATTTATAGTTATATATATATATATATATATATATATATATATATATATATATATATATATATATTATTGTTAAGTTATATATTATTATATATTATTATATTATATATTATTATTATTGTTATATTATTATTATACAAGTTATTGATATATATACATATGAGTTATTATTATATATATATATTATTATATATATATATCAGAACCGGACGTTGCGCTTCACCGAGTTAGCCTATGCGCCCATGGCACACTATCAATTTCCAGGCGCAAAGGCGCATAGGCGCAACAATACTTTTTAAAAGGCGGATTCAAGCAAAGGCGCAATGTTTCGCGCGCCTATGAACAGGAACAAAGCATTTTTTACCCTTAAAAATTTAGAACTTAGAAGCGTGGCAAACTTTTATCATTCTAAAAACCAGAAACTTGTTATATATAGTATATAGCAGTATATATATATATATATATATATATACAGCAGCAGGCGATATATACAAGATATATATTGTTACAGCAGCAGCAGGCGAGCAAGCTATGGGCATATAGCAGCGTGGGTTATTATAGCTGGGTGCTGTTATATATAGTTATATATATATATATAAGGTTATATATATATATATATATATATATATATATATATATATATATATGGTAAAGTTACTTAACGCCCACACGGAACGGGAGCTCGATCAAAAAAATTTTCACAGGTAGCCTCTATGATACATAAATAGACATTTTGGAAATGGAAAAAGAAAAAAAAGAACAATTCAAATAAAAAACTACAATAGCTACAGCAAAAAGCAACAATATTTTTGGAATCCTGGTGTTCTTAGTAAGGAAAAATAAAGAATACCCTGGGCAGGCTACCGCACCGATGGCAGGAGTCGGGGGTCTCTGGCCTTCCGGGAACTACGGGTAGGACTACTCTCCGGGAGGACCCCCGCTCTTTGGTGTTTGGGTGTCGTGGGGTTCCTCCGCCTCCTACTGGGGTAGCGGGAAAACGTCCCCCAGGTAAAGCCTCCCGGTCGGCTCGGAGCGTCACATTCCTGTAATACCTAATCAAATAATATATATAATTTCTCCCCTAGAAAAAATTCATTTTGACCCTAGAACATCTATTTATGTATCATAGATGCTACCTGGTGAAATTTTTTTTTTTGATCCGAGCCCCCGTTCCGTGTGGGTTATAACTTTTTTCATATAGTATATATATATATATATATATAGTATAATAGTATATATATATATATATATATATATATATATATATTATTACATATACATATATATGGTGTATATATGTTGTTAGTAAAGTATATCACTACATTCAGCGTCCTTCCTAATAAATACCAAGTGCAACTATGGCTTCCTGGAAAATACAACCTCTTCAGCGCTCGTGCTGAACCCTCCTGAGGGAAAACATGGAATCACATGTAAGGACATGGGGGAGGGAAGAGGCGACGTAGATATTAAGCTATTTGCAAAGACTACAAAAAATTAATCCATGCGGTTTTCGCCACAAATAACAGCAATGCTTGAATATCGCACGCGCATCATCGCATTTTGAAAAGCTCGCACAGCAAAATCAATTATCATACAGTTACTCGTCGGCGAAAACGCATTCGCAAAGGCAAGGGTGCATAGGTGCTGATGTGATCAAAAATAGTAGCATAGGCGCTGATAAACAAAAAACAGCGGCGCATAGGCCTGGCGCACCAGTCCGGCGACGATAGGCATAGGCGCAGTGAGCACCAAAAAAAATTATAGGCGTGCTCAGCTTCCGATATATTAGTGGCAGTACGCGGTTAAGGTTGGTTATTAAGTTATATATAGCAGTTATATAGTATGAATATAGTAAAGTATATATATATATACATATATATATATATATATATATATATATATATATATATATATATATATATATATATATATTTATTATATATTTAGTTTTATTTGTTTTTGTGTGTGGAATCTGGAGGGAGTTTTTAGAGATTGGTAAAGAGAGATTTGCAGGGTGTGTGGAGGGGTTTGAAAGTAATTGTATACAAGAGTAGGGCTATGGTAGTGAGTGAGGGGAGTCCGCAGTATGAAGTTATGTTAGATGATGAGCAACTGGAACAAGTGTCTGGGTTTATATATTTGGGCTATATGTTGGATTAAATGGGAACGGATGATGCAGTGTAGTAGGAAAGTTGTGAACGGTAGGAAGGTGGCTGGTGCAATTAAATCCTTAGTGGATGTAAAGGGACAAAGTCTTGAGTGTTCTAGGGTTTTGCATGAGGGAATGTTGTTACCTGTGTTAATGTAAAGTAGTGAGACTATGGTCTTGAATAAGAAGTATAGATCTAAGGTATAATGTGTTCAGATGAACAATCTTAGGGGTGTGCTGGGTGTTAGAAGAATTGATAAAATGAGGAATGAACGCATTAGGGAGTTGACTGTTGTAATGAATGATAGTTGGTTGGTTAAGAGGATGTATAGTGGTGAGTGTGCTGGGAATCGACCGGAGAAGAAAAAGTGGATTGAGTCAGTAAAGGAATGCCTGAAGGAGAGGAATGTGAGTTTGGCAGAGGCGATAAGAAAGGTGCATAACAAGAGTGAATGGTGTATTTTTGTGAAGGGGTGTGGTTGTGGGCTTTGTCCAAGGGATGAACCTCAAATTGACGACAGATATCACGAAAGTGAAGGTCTATCGTGCCCCCGTGAAACCCAGACTTTTTCTTCACTGCGACGAGTTCTCATTTAAGGGTATAAAGGGGACAGGGTTTCTTTTCAACGTCGCGCTCTTCTAACCTAGTTCTCTCAGTTTCCTGTGTATGCGACGCATCTCACTCCCCAATCTGGGAAAAGGAGGTGATATAAATATATATATATAATATAGTATATATATACAGTATATATATATATATATAGCAAGGCGCATATATGTTGCTGCTGGTTAAGGCTACAAGTTATATATAAGTTGGCTGCTGCTATGTTACATGGCATGATCGTAATATATATATAATAGCTTAGCGCTATTACATTGGTTGTTGATATATTGCTGGTTGGTTACATACATATACATATATATTAATTGTTATTGCTGTTGTTATTATTACATTATTGTTATTGCTGTTATTATTGGTTACATACGTTATATAACCATATTGCACATTATTGGTTATTATTGGTTATTGTTATTACAGGGAAAGAGTTGCGCTGAGTTATATATATATTACGCTGGTTACGTTATAATCATGTTAGCGAAGAAGGTTAAGCTACAGAAGCTGCATTTATTGTTATTATTATTATATTATTATATTATTGCTAAATTATATTATTATTATATATTATTATATTGTTATTGCTACATACATATATATCCATATACGCCATACAGCTAGATATATATGATATACAGAGTTAGTTGGTTAGTTATAGTTGGTTGGCTATTATTACACATTAGCTAAGAGCAGCAGCAGCATAGTATGTTACAGCAGAGCAGCACAGTATATATATATATATATATGTTTTTAGTCAGTGTACAGAACCAACCACTGCTCACAAAGAAGTGGGCAACACTGCTGGTGTAGTGGTCAAACAGACCATGTAAGTGGGTCCCACATACATGTTTCAAATGTCAAAGGGAGATTTGAATGGCGAAATGAATATATTTAAATATTCATAAATAAATAAAAACTAAATAAAAATTTTATCCCTTTGCATTATGGGTCCTTAATATTACATAACAAATCAATGCTGTACAAAGAATATCTACCCTTTGAAGATAACAAGAAAAATAGTTACTGCTGTGCGGAAAGATCTGTGCCAAGATATGGGATGGGATCTTTGTAGTGTTGCACCTTAAAGGAAAATGTCGACGACGGCGAATGGGGTCGATTTGCGAACAATTAATGAAGATATGGTGAGCAGATTGCGGGGTGTGGCGACGGCAAATTTGCAAATGAGAGGAGGGTTCCTGCGACATATAGTGACCAAAGTGATATTGGGCGTAAACAATACAGCTGCGTCACCCCGTAGGTGCTTACGTATGGGCGGGAAGACCACCACCACTAGCTTTTGCTTCTGATTTGCTCCCGCCGCCACTGTCCGCTAAATCTCCTTCCAATAAGATCGAAAGCCTGGCGCCCAGAGCGTGATAATCAGTTGATGGGAGGCCGCCTTGTCGAATGGCATCTGGAGGTACCTGAACAACTCCGAAAAGAGGAGGCGACCATTTTGGCCTCTCTATCAGTGCCAGTTACCTCTACATGAGAGGGGGTCCAACATAAAAATAATTTGTTTCTTACGTGTGGAGGAGTCGAAGAAATTGTTGTAAAGCGAATACCATTGCGTTTCGCAGTGGAAAGGGGTTTTAAGCGCCTGTAGCGCGCTGAGCGAATCTGAATAAATGACATACGAGTGATCTTGGTTAAGGATTGAAATTCGGAAAGGATAATCATTATAGCCATTAATTTTTGCCGTAAAAAAAAAAATGCATAAGTGGGGAGGTTGCGGTCGTGAAAGACAGCAGATGAGCCCACACTGTCCCCCTTTAGAGCCATCAGTAAACACCGGAGTAAATTTATCATGAACTACGGAATGAGACAGGAATATATATATATATATTATATATATTGTTATATATATATATATATATATATATATATAGTATAAGTATATATATATATATATAAGTTATATATATATATATATATATTACAGCAGCAGCAGAGAGAGAAAGAGAGAGAGAGAGAGAGTATAGAGAGTAGAATTAAAATAAATTCTGGAATGAGTGCAAAGATGTAGGTCATTGAACGTCTTTTACCTTGTGTGTAGGTGTATGTGTGCTTTTGTGTGTGTGTGTGTGTGTGTGTGTGTGTGTGTGTGTTTTAATGCCTAAGAATGTAAACTCAAAGAGATCTTGCCAATAAAAGAGCTTTTACTTAAAGGTTATTTCTCCAGAGAATTAAAACGTATGTGTTGGGTCTGGGCCAGATAATGGAAAGTTATTGTTTTCTGCTTCCCTTATAGCTGACGCTTTTTACACCCTTTTCAACACTCTTTATGATGGTAATCGTGTTGCGGTATAAGTTTGTTTTTTCAATATATATATATATATATATATATATATTATACAGTATGGAAAGTTATATATATATATATATATATATATATATATATATATATATATATATAAATATATTATATATATATATATATATATATATATATATATATATATATATATATATATATATATATATATATATATATAAATCATGTTTTTGAAAACATTTCCTTTTAAATGGTCATATTGTGGATTCTCTTTCCTAAATATTTACCCAAAACTTTTTCCTCCTGTATTTGATGGACACTTCGAGACCCAATAAAATAGAACCCTTTCAAAACCCTAAACATGGAACTACAATGCAACTGGTCAATTGGAAAAATTTTTTTTCTTTTTTTAAATAATAAATACATAAAAAAAAAAGTAACAGAAATTTCAATTTTTAAATCAATTTGAGAATTTTTAGCGTTTATTTGTTAATATTTAATGGTATTAAACTAAAAATTCGATATATATAAATATATTGATATATCTAGTTTCTATATTCGTTTGATGTCTATATTGCATTTGTTATGTGGTTAGGCATATTAGGTTGCTGTTATTATTAAGGCATATTACGGTTATACATGTTGTTATTATATATACATATATACATACAATAATGTTAAAATTAGTAGTAGTAGTATAGTTATTATTATTATTATTATATTGTTATTGTTATTATTGCTGTTATTGGTTGCTATTATTGCTATTATTATGCAACCAAACCAGTATAGTAAACATATATATACATATTGTTATATATATTATGTTATTATTATTACATATTGTTATATGGTTACATATACATATATAAAGAAGAAGTATGCAGAATATACACATACTAAGGGCTGGTTGCTGGCTGTTGATGGTTGGCTGGTTACAGCTATGTTGATATACATATTATTGCTGGGAGATATACAAAGAGTTATATAGTATATATTGTTATACATATATACATATATACATATATATACATTCATCCAAACCAATTACAGAGCTAAATATATATATATATATATATATGAGCACATATACAGGTTATTATTATTATTATTAGATATAAGAAGAGCATATATATATATATATAGTTTTATATATATATTATATATATATTAGTTATGGTATATATATATATATTATATTATGGTATTATTGGTACATACATGATACAGCAAGGGCTACATATATTATTGCTGGCTATATTGTTGTGGTTGTTACAGATACAGAAGGTTGTTGCTGCTGGCTATTAAGGCTACATATATAGCATATTATTGTTAAGTTACATAGTTATATTATTGAGCAGCATATATATATATACATATGTTATTACATACATATATGCATATAATGGGTTATGCTGGTTATACATGGAGCAGGAGCAGGCAGCAGGTGATATGGTATACATGCATATATGCCTTTTGGTTGTTATATATATATATATATATATATGCGTTATATTGTTAAGGTTATATACTATATTGTTGTTGCTATATATATAGTGACAAAGTTACTTTCTAACCCACACGGAACGGGAGCTCAATCAAAAATTTTTCAGGTAGCCTCTATGATACACATAAATAGATGTTCTAGGGTCGAAATGAATTTTCTTTTTTTTTTTTTTCTTTTTTTTTTTGTATCTTGTCTCTAGTGAATTTAGGCTCATATTATTTTGTAAAGGTAATACACGGCAATGTAGGGGGCTCGAGCCGACGGGGAACACAGGGATGGACGTTTTCCATAGTAGTGGAGGGGCGGAGAAACCCCCGCGACACCAAAATACCAAAGAACGGGGGTTCTGGAGAATTAGTCCTACCCCGCAGTTCCCCGGAAGGCCGAGAGACCCCGACTGAGGTGGTATACCCTTGGGGTATTTTTTAATTACATTTTCCTTACTAAAATTCTACCAGATTCCAAAAATGTATTCTTTCGCTGCATTGTAGTTTTTGAGATATGATTTTTTTTTTTTTCATTTCTGATTAAATACGGTCTGATTATTTATGTATCATAGAGGTTACCTAGAAAATTTTTTTGATCCGAGCTCCTGTTCCGTGTGGGTTTAACTTTACCATATATATATATATGTTGTTATAGTATATATATAAAGGGTAGCTATAGTAAAGGTTGTTCGCCACTGGTTCGTGCCAACCGGTAGTTAAAATTCATAAATCGATATATAAGTATATTATATATATATATATATATATATATATATATATATATATATATATATATAATTTTAAATGATAGCAAATGGCTATGACAAAGCAAGACATTAAAATTATTTACGCATTTAATGGAACGAGCTTTGTCTCTTTGAGATATAAATTGAAGTAATTAAGTAATTATTTTGTAATTAATTGAGACAAGACTAGAATAAAATATCAAGTATTGAATTTTAAAGGAGGGGGTCAGACAGACCATGTACACTTACATAGACACTTAGACGATCGAATAGGCTTTTGACACTTACACAGATACTTAAAAGATTGGATAGCCATTTGGACACATACACAGATACTTAGACGATTGGATAATTTTTTGGATACTTACACAGACACAGACGGTTGTATAGGCCTTAGACATTTACACAGAAACTTAGATGATTAGATAGGCCTTGGACACACAGAAGCTTAGACGATTGAATTTGCCTTTGACGTTTACACAAACACTTAGACGATTGGATAGGCATTTGTACATATTCACAGACACTTAGACGATTGAATAACCCTTTGGACACTTACACAAACACTTGGACGATTGGATACGCATTTGTACACATACCAGAAACATAGACGATTGGATAATCCTTTGGGCACTTACACAGACACTTGAATGATTAAATAGGCCTTTGGACACATACACAGAAACTTATATATATATATATATATATATATATATATATAATATATTATATATATATATATATATATAGTATATATATATATATATATATATATATATATATATCCTACAGTCAGACAACTGTTGCTAGACTGATTCACAGATACACACAATCGTAGGAAATGCCGACCATCACCCCATCAGTCTAACAGTTGTTGACAAAACTTATCCACATACAAATAATCTTAGAAAGAACTGACTTACAAACAGATAGTCATAGAAAGGACTGGCTTACAGACAAACAGTCATAGAGAGGACTTGACAAACAGATAGCCATAGAGAAGGCTGATTCATCGAAGATCAGTCTCAGACTAGAATTACATGCAGACAAAGAGCAGTATACAAGGCTGACATAAAGACAGACAATCTTAGATAAAGATAATCTACAGACAGATAACCGTAGATAGGACTGACCCACAGTAGAACTGACACACAGACAGCCGTTGGCAATGCTGACCTACAGACGATCTGCCGTAGTCTAGATTTACATGCAGGCGGACAGTCTTTTACAAGACTGACATACAAGAATACAGTCACAGGAAAAAGCTGATCCACTGACAGACAACCGTGGATAGGACTGATCCAAAGACTGACAGTCTTAAAAGAACTGACACACAGACAGCCGTAGGCAATGCTGACCTACAGACGATCAGTCGTAGTATAGATTTACATGCAGGCAGACAGTCTTTTACAAGACTGACGTACAAGAATACAGTCATAGGAAAAGTTGACCCACAGACAGACAATCGTAGATAGGACTGACCCACAGTCAGAGTCGTTGGTAATAGATAAATAAGATAAACATAAAGAACACAAAACATAAAGTGCGTGACAAATTTTGTACCAAAAAAAAAAAAATAGAATCAAAATATTGAAATAAATGAATAAAAAATTTCTTCGTCACGAATGCTACATTAATTGCTACATATTGATTCATTGTAAAAGTATTTCGTTATTCTGTGTAATATTGTAAAAAAAAAATACTTTTATAAATTTAATAATAACTACTATATAAAACACTGGTTATTTTTTTTTTTTTTTTACTTCTGTCACAATAATCAGTACAGGCGAATATAATAGAATTAAAAAAAAAAAAAAAAAAAAAAAAAAAAAAAAAAATTGTCCTATATTTGAATTGCAATTTAGAATTTCTGAATCAAGCAACGATTTTGAGTTAAATGTGTACACATGTATAACTTTAAGTTTATTTATAATATACATAGTAAAGAACTTCCTCACCTAAAAACATCGAAATATAGGATTTATTATTGTGTATTTATTTACCTCAAGAACTTATATCCCTTGATGATCCAACAAAAATTACCATGTTCACTTTTTTTTTACACGATCCCACCACTCACGGGCAGGGCCCTTTTTAAAAGGAGGGCAAAAAAAATGGAAAGTAAACCCACCAGTCCCTTGCCTAACGCATTCCCCAGATGGGCGCAGACGTGGGCTGTAAGAGAGAGAAGAATGAATCAGTAAGGGAAAAGTAGTGTGAGCAAGCATTCACAAAACTGATGTAGCTGGAAAGAAGAGGCACTCACATACGAAGGGATCTTGTAGTCTCCAATTTTACACAATATTTATGTGAGAGTAAGGCAGCTCCTGTTTTAAGAAGGCAACACAGTGGTGGAGGAATGTGAGAGGTCAATTCTCTCGAGCACCTGCTGTTGTAATATTATAGAAAAGAGATAGGGCACCAACGGCACGTCGCTAAGAAAGAGGGTCAAGGGAGTCCAGAAAGTATGGGACATGGTTATAAGGTCTCTTGAGCCTTGGCCTCAACCCATCCAAGAAAGAAGGTTGGAACCGGAGACACCCAACCAAATGTGAGAACAGTATTCCTATACAGGGTCGAAATAAGGCTCTTAAACACTGCTAGTAAACGAGCACGTAAGAAAAAAGATTCACTGCAATTGTAACACAGATCCCAGGCTTCTCCTTGAGGCCAGTTTGAGCAACCCGAGTGATATGAGTCCTCCAACATATATTCATTATTTATGTTCATTCTAAGAATGTTTATATTGGACTCGATTTGATCTGAAACCAATGGTCAATTTCAGAAATTCCCTGATTAATTGCTTAAAGCTCAAAGATTTTATGAAAAAAAAATCAGATATGAATTTAAGAATTATAATTTCAAAGACATGTTACATACCATGGTGTGCTCAATTTCTCGGTCCTTTTGACCTATGATGTCCCTAAGAGTTCATGAAAATACTTTTGAATAGCACTTTAATGAGCTTTCTTCATCTAGTTCAACGACGATCGAATTTCATCACCTTGAATCATTTTTTTTATTTGAGATCACACAAAAATTCCCTCTTAACCTCTATACATCAATGGTCTTCAGAAATTTTATTCCTGAGAATGTAATTCAAAGTTCACATCGATACATTCCAGATAGCTAATGTAATTTCTTAGGTATTCTCTCTCTCTCTCTCTCCCTCTCTCTCCTCTCTCTCTCTCTCTCTCTCTCTCTACTCTCTCACTCTCACTCTCCTCCTCCTCTGCTCTCTCTCTCTCTCGACACAGCCACCACTACACTACACACATTCACACATCACATCACACACACACACACACACACACACACACACACACACACAAAATACACATACTGAATTGTATAAATAAGAGCTTGTGACAAAACCCAACACACAATAAATAGTAGATGCAAGCATGTTTACGGAACGATCTCTGTGGGTATCAAATGGCGAGTAGTGATCACTCAAGCACCAAGCAAATAAATGTTTGATTTGTCATGTCCAAAATGCATCATTTGACAGACTAACACAATTATTTATCATTCTTAACCCTCGTTGACATGATTAATCTCCTCAGAATAGTTTTTTTTTTTCAGGATTACAGTGGAAATTTACTGATGGAAAAATTATGTACAATATAATGAATAATGGTTAAATGGGACTTGGCTTTAACACTATGGAAGATAAAATAATTCTGAGATAATTTTCAAAATTAGTGTGATAAAACACATTTAAAGAATCACTGAGTTGCCCATTAACAAAATCGACAATGCTCTTCTGAGCTTTTCTGCCGTACACTTCCTTTGTAATTTGACTTTCCATGCATATTCAGCATTTTTTAATCCATTTCCCTAATCCCGCATTTTGCGTACAGCTGCCCTCATTCCCTCATGAACTATACTGTTAAGTTCTGGAATAGGTGTTTTGGATATCGGCATTCGCATCCATATACACATCTACGCGGATGTAGAAATGAAAAAAAATCAGATCGATGAAAATCCAGATTCTGGCATCAGCCATCCATATCTACACACATAGATGTAAAATATTTAACATCCGTGCCATGACTAGTTTGTAGTTTTCAACAAGTTTCTTTCATAATTTTCACCACTTCCTTTGAATACAAATTTCCAAATGCTTTGTATCAGTGTATGTCGACCTTTTTCTTAGATTTAGCTTTTTTTTATTCCATGTTCACTCTTTTGTGGGCTTCTAGTGACCCTTTGTCCTTTTTTTCATCTCCATCAAAAAAAAGTGTTTAGTAAAATAATATATTATAGGCCCTACTATATATATATATATATATAGTATATAATATAATATATATATATATATATCTATATATATATTATATTATAATATATAATTTATAATATATATAATATATATATATATTTATATATATATATATATATTATAATTAATAATATATATATATATATATATATATATATATATATAATATATTAATATATATTCTATATATATATATATAATAATATATATTATATATAATTATAGATATCTTAATAAATCAGGGGGGCAATAGAAAATTAGTATCGGACATGGTGTAATGCTATCGTCAGAATTATTTACCTAACGCTAAAATTGGCTTCTTTCTTTGTTGTACGAAAATAAAGAAGACTGAATTTAATTTTGCACCGGTGTTGTTACCGGAAGCCGCGGGCTGTCCTGCCGTGCATAGGGCGCTGTAACCCACCTACGGTATTCGTTAATTAGAAAAAAAAACAGTGTCATGGCTTCTACATTCGCTCTACAAACTTTACGTAGTTACATCAAAATTTTAAACTGAAATAAATTGCCTAATTTCTGCATTGTTATAAGCTTAGGTGTGGACCCCAAAAAATATATTCAATTCTTGTTTACTTTTTTGTATATAATTAATTGATATTTGTAAAATTTACCTTCCAGAAGGAAGTTGTGTCTATTTGTTTCTACTTTAGGATTCATAAATGCATTCCGCAGTTTACCAACTTTTTACAAAGCTTAAGATTTTTATTGCGCCTGATTTCATAAAGTATATATATCTAATATCATGTATATATATATTATATATAAATCTAGTATATATATATAATATATATATATATATTAATCACAATCATTTTGAAACTTGATAAAATATATTCATTATAGTAATATATATATAGGCTATATCATATAGTATTAATAATTAATTATATAGTCATCATCATATATTATATATATATTCATATATTATAAATATATAATATATATATATATCGTCATATTTTATATTATATTTATATAATATTAATATATATATATAGTATATATATATATAATGATATATATATAATATATAGATATGATATATATAACTATATATAAGAATAAATTATATATATATTTATATAGCTATATAATATATATATATAGTATAAACCATATATATATATATTATAATATATATATTATATTATATAATATATATATATATTATGATTAAGTATATATAAATAAATATATATAAGATATATAGTATATTATATATTATATTAAGACTAAATAATTATAATAGTAATACATAATTTATATATTAATGATTATATATATATATATAATATTAAGATATATATATATAAATAATAGATATATTTTAATTTATATATTGATATAATATATATATATTTATATATAGTACATATATAGTATATATATAATATAATATAGTTATAATATATGTATATATATATAGATATATATATTATATATATATTTTAATAGGTATTATGATATATATATATATTATATTATAGTAATATATATAATAATAATATAAAATAGACTATATAGTAATATATATATAAAACATAATATATAGTAAGTTATATAATATAAAGTTATAATATAAATATAAATATATATTTATATATATTTATATATAGGTAATATACTTATATAATATATAGTATATTTATATTTATATATATAAGTTATATATAATAGTAGTATATATATAGTATCATATATATTATATATATATATATATATATATAAGTATAATAGTATAATAAATATATATATAGTTACTATATATGTATTATTATATATATATATATATAAATATAATAGTAGATATATATATATATAATATTAGTTATATAATATTATAATAGATATATATATATATATTATGATATATATTAATATTTAAATATATATATATATATATATTATTATATATAATTTATTAGATATATAGTATATTATATATATAGTTATATATATATATATATATATATGATTATATATAGTATTAATTATTATATAAACAAATTAATATTTATAATAAGTATATTATATATATATAATAGACTAGTATATTATATATATATATATATATATAATATATAGTTAAGTATATATATATATATTTATATATAGTATAATAATATATATTATCATAATATATAAATATATATTAATTATATTATATAATAATATATATATGATATATATATAGTAGCATAAGAATATAGAGTTAGTAATATATATATATAATATATTTAGATATATTGAAACTATTATATATGTTATAGTCATAGTTTAATACTCAATATAATATATATATCATATATAGTATATAGTATATAATATATAATTATATATATATATATATATATAATATAGTATATTATAATATAATTTGATAAGATAAATAGTATAGTACTATAATTATTATATATATGATATTGATATATCATGTAGATATAAAAGCTTTAGAGTTCGAATAGTAATATATAAATATATTATTAATATTAATATATATATATATAATATAATAATATTATTAGTATATAGTAAATATATTAATATAATAGTTATATATATTAATATATATATATATATAGTTTATATATATTTATATAATATTAATATATAGTTACATTTATAGATATATATATATATAGATATATAATATATATATAGATATGATAATATAATATGTTAATATAAATATATATTATAGTGATATATATATACGATATATAGTATATATAAATATATAAAAAATATTATTATATATATATGATACAATATATATAACTAGAATATACAGTATATAGTAACAAGTAGAGTGAGAAGGCGATTAATAAAATGATATAGTATGCTCTAACTACATCTATACGGGCAATGAGATATATATAGTATACAGCCTATATAATAACTATAAAATAATATTATTTGTATATATATAATATCATAATATTACCTTATATAGTAATATATAGGTGACTCACTAGGTAGGTATTACATCCTAGGACCTCCTATATAGGTATATTAATATATATTTATATAGTAAAGGTTAATGAAATAATAATATTCATCTTACATCAGAGATTAACTAGAGTCTTAGCCACAAGTACTTTATATAAATATATATATATATATATATATAACTATTTGATTATATCTTATATTATAGATATTACCTACTAGCTCAAAAAGATGAGAGGCGTGAGTGAGGTAGCGATACGTACTACAGTTATAGTATATATAATGATATTATTTATATATAGTTGCTATTATATATATATATATATAGTATATATTAATAGTAATATAATAAAATATATTGCTCAAATGTAAGCAGGGGTATACTGGAACTGAGAGTGATGAACTAATAAGCTAGTGATGTGATAATATATATATAAGTAGTAGGTAATCCACTAGATGGTGATTATCGGATTATGAGAGTGAGTAGAAGAATTATATATAGTATACCTAAATAGTATGTAATAAAGTTAGTATCAGAGCGAAGAGTGATATAGTATATATATATATAACGTTAGAGTAGCTATATATATATATGGTAATCTTAAAGAGTATATATATATATAGAATAGAGTAATTAGAAATATAGGGAAAATTAATTGCTACCGTTAACGCATTGATTTGGAATAAATGTTAAATCTGAAAAGCGATTAGCCAGTAATTGTTGAGAAGATTGTGAAAATCCCAAATCAATCAATGACCGCAATTGGAGCAAGCTACCAAAAATATAATATATATGGAATATATAGTGCAGAGATTATTAATTACAATAATAAAGTATATTAATGAAGTATATATATAGTTGAGTATTATATATAGAGGACGACAGTCCCAGAGTGTATATTAGAAATTTCGTTGAAGCTTTATAAAACTAAATGGTTAGGTGTTTATTTGATCAAAGGTGAAAACGCGAATCAAATTCCTCTTTATATCTTGGAAGAGGAAGGTTCAAATATATATAGTTAAGTATAAATAAATGGATGGAAAGTGATATATATAGAGATTAATATATATATAGAATAGAATGATTATATATATAGTGTGGAGTATGAATATAGAAGGACAGGCGGGTGTTAGCACGATTAAAAACCTAATATTTATGGTATTGTATGATACTATTATATGTTACTAGTGATGAAATATAGTTAAGTATGAGATATAATAGTGCGTGGTAATATACATAGAAACTCAAGCTGGTATAGAGATATATTCCTCATACGTATAAAATAATATATAAGTAAAAAAATTATGTATATGATATTAGATATATGATATATAGGCTATACGTTATATATATAATAGTATAAAAGAATAGTTACATGTGAGTATGAGGTATATTGTATAGTAAGAAATATGGTGAGGAAGAGGGGTATGGTGAGTACAAGAAGTGATCTAATGTGAGTAATAAAGTAATAGTATAAAATAAATAAATATGATTATGTTATACTATATATTATATTCATATATAGTATATAGTATATATATAGATATATTAGATACTAAAAAATAAAGATTATAAATAGTATATTATGTGAGAAATATAAAGTGGTGCTATAGTATTATAAGTGAGTACTATTACGTAATATATACTTATATAGGCATAGTGAGTGGGGTAGTAGGTATTATAGTGACCGGTATATATAGGGGCCGTGGGTATGTATATAAGGGGGTATATAGTACTCTTATATATTACCTAACCTCAGTAATAATACTATTGTAATTAGTGTGAGTACTCAATATATAAGTGAGTAAATATGAACGCCTACATCATACACCATAACGTAAGTATCGATTATAATATAATGTGAGTACTACTAAAATAGAGTGTCAGGTAAATAGGGTGGATAGTATGAATTAATAGTTAATACGGGCGCTCTCACTATATATATATATGAACTATGTATCGATATTACATAAGTGAAAGATAATTATTATCATTTATATATATATATAGTATATACAGGGTCCTACGGTAGTGGGATATAATAAGTATATGTGATTGAGGTTGAGTTAAGTATAAAGAGGAAAGGTGTAGCTACGATACCTAGATATATATATATAGCATGAATATTTTAGAAACACGCACTTTTTGTCATGAGGATATATATATATATTATATGATATATATATAAGCTATACTTAATACTGATATATAGTGAAATATGCAGATATAGTACATATAGAAAGACAAGGGGTATAGTAACCCCTCATAATAAATAGTGAAGAAATAATAATAATATATGCTGATTAGAGTTCAATATAGTAGTGTGAACGGTGAGTAGTGAAGTGTATATATGGTGAAACGGTAATAGTATAGGTAGATTAGGTTATCAATTATGATATAGTAGTATATATAGATAGGTACCTATTAAAATATATATCTGGAACTAGTAGTAGTGGTAGCCCCGGCGAGCCCGCGGTGAGTAGTGAGCAAATAGTAGTATATAGCTATAAACGCTAACCGTAGTATATAAGTATGAAATATGCTATTAAGTAGGTAGGTATGTGAGGTGGGTTAGTTGTAGTGTGAGTGATTATAGTGGAGTATATATTGTATAATAGGTAGTGGTATTTAGATGATATATACGGGTAGTAATGTAGGTAATAGTATATATGTATTACAAGGTATGGAGATAAGTTGTATAATGGTATTGTGATGGAGGAAGGTATAATATATATGAGGAAGTATGATAGGTATATAGATAAGGTTGATAAGGTAGAAAAAAGAAAGGCCGTGAGTGAGTGAGGTGAAATGATGAGTAGAGAATATGAAGTATATAGTATAAGGGTGAATTAGGGATGAATAATGAGTTATAATAGTAATATATAATGGTAGTAAGTAGTAGGTATAATTAATAGTATATATATATATAATTATATATATATATTAATATTATATTATAATGGGATAATAAATGTATAGAGGTGTGTGAGAGAGTAAAATAGTAGTATAAAATAGAGATATAATAGAAATAGTATATAATTATATAGTGATATTAGAGATTATAATAATAATATGGAATATAGATATATAATATATATTATATATATAAATATAGAATAGTATAGTATTAGCATATATTAGTATATAAAGTATAAAATAAATATATATATATATATATATATATATAAATATGTATAAGTAATGAATATATATATATATTATATACTTATATATATATATATAAAATAATATATATATATATATATAATACTGAAATCAGTCACAACCATTATCGTGAATTGGCAATCCAAATGCAACATGAATCAAATTGAAATGGTAAACATCGAGAATATTACTGATTCACGATAAAAAAATATTGAAATGGTAAATATGATTAAATATACAGAATAGTATGCTTTCAGCATCCTCCATTTGTGTATGTATGTATGTAATGTATGTTAATGTAATTATTATTATTATGAAATTTTGTTATGCCATGGTTATGTATGTATGTATGTATGATAATGCTATGCATAATGTATTTGTGTTTAGGTGGTTGTGATTAGATAGATGTTGTATGCGTAATAATAACATACAAAGATTTACATTGAGCAAATGGCTTCACATTGAGAAGGGATTTCAAATTCAATATATTAGAATGTAAGGTTAAAGGTGTCGCAGTCGATATAAAAAGAAGTTCAAAAAACTTTTGAAATATATGCTTACACTAGATATCAGTTTAAACCTTGCATAGCGCAAGTGTTTGACATATTTATAAAAAAAAATTATATTTCTGGGGAAAACAAGTAAATATATATAAAAATAATGGAAGAATATTATAATAATAAGTATATATAGTATATTATATCATATATTATATTATATATACATATATATTGGAAAGATACTCGGATTTCAGAGTGATGATAGGGATAGTAGCTAAGCAAAAGTAATATATATATAATGACATACTTTATAAATCTGGAGTGCTATATAAGGGTATATGATATAAGCGGCTATTATATATATATTTATATTATTATATAGTATATATATAATTAATATATATTATAGTAATGACGGATATAAGAGATATATATATATTAAGTATAAGATATATATAATAATACAGAATAAGTATATACGTTAGGCCTCCTAAAGGGTATATAGTTAGAGATATTGGATATTATATTCCAAACCTTGCTCAGTATATAGGTACCTATTAACGATATAGGATGATATATATATATGTATAATAAGTTAAAATGGAGGGCGAATCCAAACACAATCCCAATCCTCTATATATAGTCCAGCTAATACGGAGTTTATCGGATTCTTTTACTCATTTATCAAAAAATTGCCTAATAATATATATAAAATATATATAAAAATGGAGGCTACTACGCATATTTTATTTTTAGGTATTTATAATAAAATATATTTAAATATATCCAGACCCGGGGAATATATATAATTAGTATATAAAAAAACTATTATAATAAAGCTATATTATTAAGTATATTATATTATATTCCTCCCAAACTAAATAACATAGCATACTCTCCCTAATTACATTCAATAGGGTCGTGACCGTGCTGGGGTAATCTTGGGGCTGATTAAGCCGCCGCCGCATATATAAGAGGTCGGCTAGAAAGATTAGCCTCCCATAATTGAAACGAGGGGACGATTTATTAATACAGTAAGTATAATAAATTTAATAATAGATAACAGTAATAAATCCCTAAATCTGTTGAGGATAACTCTCTGGTGAGGCGAAGTTGCTAAGTCGCACACGCTCCTGCCCAGTGTGTGGTTTCGTAACTTCGCCTCCCTGATTGCTTCGCTTACGCGGCGGAAAATCTGAAATTACTCCGAGATCAGTCCAGGTAGTCGCAGTCCTTTCTTCCTTCAAGTTTAGATCGCTACTTGCGGCGGCCCACAGAAGGATAGCTTAGAGGAGAGAAATAATCGTTGAGTGAATAATATATAATTCTTTCCGAGGTTCCTTGGTATTGTGATCAAACTCGATCTTGGACCTCCTTAGTTCTGACCCGCCGAAGAGCCTATCCTCACAGACACTAGTGGACGGGATTTAGTATAGTATTTCACCTTTGACGTATTGCTAATGAAATATTGCTTCGCGCCAATAATCTTAGGCGATGAAGCCCTCACAGATGACAATAATTATTAAAATGTTTTTACAAAGGTTAGTTATAATGAGATGTGCTAACATTACTTACCCGAACTCAGCCATCAAAAGGACGGAGTGAAAACAGGTACTATTCGTATAATATATTATATCAAGATGGAATATAAAAGGTAAATTACAGAATCAAACTTTCTTCCTCTTTCAAATGGCAAACGCTACCTATTTAATTTATGTCCGAAGAACATAAGTAAACAATAAGGCAAGGGATCAATAGTGGAAGGCAATAAACAACCATCCCCGTATGACATGTAAAATGTTGAAGGAAGATATGTCAAATATACGAGTCAATTAACTTGCTATACATGTCCGTTGCACAGACCTCTGTAACCACACACTATATATACAAGATGAGTGGTGCTAATAAACTGCAAAATTTTGATAAACTACCAAACTCTAATGCAATGTTATACTTACATCTATGAAAAAGCATAACAGAAGAATGCACGTTAGAACATCACATAGCATATGATTTGGTTGATCATACTCGATTTTAGCACTTCAGAATAACACACACATACAAGAGACATTAAATGCGCCCCCATAACAACGCCTACAAAGTGGTGACACACCAATATACTAATCTACTGCCATAGAAAATTGAATTGATTCACACAAGTAACAATAAGGCACAACATTGATCGGAACCGATTACAATCCAAGAACAGGTCCAGTATAAGCGTTTCTAAACGTAATCCATGATTTTGACCACCCCTCGAGCACGTAGTTTTCAAAAGAATTGTAGTTACGCCCGAGAAGAAAAGACATTGACCTTGACATAGTAGAAGGAAACGAAGTTGGCCCTTGATAAGTTTAGGTTCTTGGTAGTTTTGAAAAAATTCCATTGATACATGAAAAGGGAGAGGTCACTACGAAACCACCTTCCAATAAGAATTCGAAAAGAGATACAGTATTAACCCGTAGGGAAATTCGAACCACCTGAATTTCCACATCAAATCTCATCACTTTTAACAAATGATGAAAAAAACTCGCGGATAAAACGCCAGTAAAGGCAAGCTACATATGTTAGGGCTGAAGACTTCTCTTGAACCAATCTTCAGGGGCGCTTGTATTTGCAGAGAGAAAACTTCATACAGAGAACACCGCGAAAGATGCGTCAACCCAAATTTACGAAAATTACGAAAAGGAATCAATAGTTCGTAGTAGGAAATCCAATGGCAAGCAGAGTGGTAGATTGAGTTACGCGGACAAACCCAGCGAATGTTTGTTAGGGAATCCACAAGATTCTTCCAAAAATAAATACCTAAAAGTATATGAAACGATTATTCCTTTAGGACATCATGAAATACCATAAAAGAGCCAGACATTAATAGAGAAAAATACACGTCCTTGATATACGTCTCCAGAGCTTAGTGAGTATAAGGATGAGCCGCAATAATACACTATTAGAGACAATGAAATTAGAAGACCTAACGGACGTACCAGATAATAAGTTCGTTTGCTTGCAGTCATTTCGTTGCAATAGGTCCAAAGTTGTTCTGACTTGGAACTATCTTGGTGTGTTGATGGTGTCCCCGCCTTATTATTTCTTTTTCTTCTCATAATATATGTGACTATATTCAAAGAACGTTGAATATAGAATACAAGAGAGCGGTGGGCTCTTCTGCCAAGGCGTCACCAAAAACTGAATAAAATACTCTCGGTCGACGTGTGCTAAGTGCGTAGAGCTATGGTTTTAAGAGAACAATGACACCACTGTAAGTGAAGGAGACAGTGAGAATACCTCATACTGAGTACTAAACAAAAACGACGATGTCCAGGCACGGGACCACAAAGCGAACAAGGGAAAACGACCCCCCGGCGACGAATATTTATTATAACAGAATACTAATTGTCAAAAAAGATTCAACATAATAAACCCATTCTGTTGAGATACTCTCTTGTCTGCGAATTGGTAGTCACAGCCTTGTGCCAGTGTGTTTTTATCGGAACTTGCCTCTGACTCTTTCTAAATTTAGCGGCGAAATTGGTTATCGAGCAGTTCGAGTCGCAGCTCTTTTCCTATGAGTTATCGCTCGCCAGGCGTAGGATTTCTTAGAAGGAGAGTATCTTGAGTGAGTAGGTCTCCTATGTCTTTTTGATTTCTATAACGTTAAGCCTGATCTGATAGCTGACTTTATTGCTGAACTGAAAGAGGTATCTCTCAAAATGACGGTTTTATAGTATAAAATTCACTGTGAGCTTTATGTACGAAAATGTATGCTCGCGCAAACTAATCAAAATCTCGTGCACTCGAAGTAGTGACTGACATAAATTAAAAAAGTGGTTTAACAAAGTTAAACATCGTAGTTCGTTTACCACGTATTACCTACATAATAACGTGATATACGACGTACTATATAGAGAAGTATATAGTATAATGTGACTCGTATATATATTATAATAGTGTAGTAAATGAGCTGAATGTGCTAGCCATATAGAGGCGAGTGTAATATAAAGGGTTAAAAATCTTATAATATATATAATAGTAATAGAGGTTACAGCCTAAGATATATAGATAGTAAATAGTACAGTAGTACTATATAGCTCGTATATACTCAAGAGTATAGGTATCTAGTGAAAAGGTATATATAAATGAGAAAAACGGTATATAAATATATATATATATATAGTACAGCTCTTTAGTACTAAACTCACAGTAAAATAACTACTATACAATATATATACTCAGTACCCACTCACCTCCTCACTCACCTCACATACCGCATAATACTAAATAGAGGCCATACGTGATATGAGTCCTCGCGGCGGATAGTACTCAATGAGTATACTAATACTCGGTGAGTTGAGTATAAAGTATATACTATCACTCATTTATATTTATATCAGTAAACCAGCTTCACATATATATATATAATATAGCCATAACACGCTCATAATACATATATAAGTCACTATTATACGTGATTGAGCGTATATATATATTAGTAGGTGTGGTATATATATATTACTACTATTATGATAATATATATATATAAATATATATAATAAGTTAAGGTAATATATATATATATATATATATATATATATTTATATATATTATATATATATATATATATATATATATATATATATATATGATATATATATATTATATTACCAGTATATTCTGTACATATATATATAGTGACTATATATATAAGTAGTATAGTAGTATAAGCCATATTATATATATATATGAAGTCCAATATTCATAATCATATATGTGTGATACAAATTTGTTATAATTTTATGAATATATCCATATAGGTCAAAGTAGAGTGTAGTATATATATATATTATATAACCCCCGGGTAGAAATAAATATGATATAAAAGTGAAAGATGATCCGTATTAGCTTACTATATTCTAGGCCTAAATGCTTACCTAGTCATAACAATATATATCAGTAGTAGGCTTATTATTAGTTGAAGAACGTATGAATATATATGTATTAGTATAGGTGGTGTATTTAGGTAACAAAAGTGAACTAGCGTATATATATATATATAATAGTATAAAGACAAATATACGCTCATATTAGGAATACGTAATTTGACTCGCTTATATTTTGAGTATATATAGATAAAATTATATAATGTTCTGTGCGACCCACCCCTAAAAACAAACAGTTAGGCAAAGCAGAGTGTAACGGGTGAGGATCAGCTCAATAACCAAAAGAGAAGTAGGTAGAAGTATAGACGATATAGGTGAAACAGCGTTACTCATATAAACCGTCTCGGTGGCGGGTAATTAGTGAAGCTGTAATGATAAGCTATATATTATAGGCGAGTTAATAAGAGAGGTGAGGGGGCTACTCCAATAGTAGCCACAGTGCTCACTCCAGTTGAATCATACAAAAATGGCCTGCATATCTTTATATATGATTTATATATATTATATTATAATATAAGTATATATATATATAGTATATATAGTATTAGTATAGGTATATATAATATATATATATTTAGCTATATATAATATACCTCCATCACTACTATATATAGTAGTAGATATTCATAGTATTATTATGAATATATATAAATAAAGTATATATCAAATAATTAGTATATATACCGGGATTGACAGCTGATTATGTACTATATATACTATATATTATATATATATAGATATATTATATATATATATATATATTATATATATATATATATATTATAATATATATATATATATATATATTAAAGACCAATATAATAATATATAGTACTATGAGGTGAGGTAATAAATAAATAGGCTAAATAAATAAAGCTCATCGGTAGTATAGTAGTACGTATATAGGTGATCTACTATTATCAGTACGGTTTATTAGTCTATGTACCTAAATAAAGTATTACTACTATACGGCGATATAGTATACTAGTTATAAAATAATTAAAAGTTGTATATTAGTGATATAAAAAATAATAGCATGTAGTTATAGTATGATTGCTACGTAGTAGGTATATATATGAATCTCACTCAAGTGAAGAAAAAGGGTTGATAATAATTATAGTATTAAAAATATTATTACGCTCAAGAGTATATATATAATCACTTATATATACCCTAACTACCTCAATAGAATAAATCAATATATATATTACCTCATATAATAGTATTATAAATATATAATAAAATACTAAATAATAATATAATATAGAGGCCAGTAGTCTATATATATATATACCGTAATAATAGTAGTATATATATATATATATATATATTGTAATATAGAACTATATATATTATACTATATCAAAATATATATAAAAATATTGGAAAGTTTTTGATATGATTCGATAAAATATTTAGTATATATATATTTAATATATTAATTATTGTATATATTGAAAATATTGTAAATGGTATATATTTATATATTTTAAACACACTTCCAAAATAATAATATATATATATAATCATATATATATATATATAAATATATATATATATATATATTATATAGCCAAGTTTATGAACACAACAATTAATTTTTATAAATATCTGGCAAACAGTACCACAGTCGCCTGGCTTATCTGCATCCCTCCCCAAATAAGCAGACTAATGTTTGCTCCTTTTCTTAAAACATTAGCGTTATTTCAAATAAAATTTACAAAACAAATAAGATATATATCAAAAAAGATATATAAATACTATTTAGAATATTTCCTTTCTCTAAAAAAAAGTAAAATATTTTTCCTTCTTAATTTAAAACAAATAATTAAATAAAATCATGAAATTTTCCCAAACCAGATTTACATTATAAACTTAAAATTCTTACTAAATAAAATGAGACATCTATAACTTTAAAGAAAAAAGATTTTTGTTATACCGGTTTAAGAAAAGCTATTTTCTCTCTAAAATATGAAGTTGTTTTTCGGTCTCTTTGACATATTTCTCTTAACTTCTTCAGCCTCTTTATCTCAGCGCTAACTACTATTTTTTTATTATTTTTTTGGCATACAATCTTTATCTCAGAGTTGTCTGCCATTCTTTGGCCGCATAGTTTTTCGCTTTTTTAATGACCTGCTCTAAAATTTCCAGTAACTCTCTGAAGAAAGCATATACCTTTAGCAGAGACCAATAGGACCATCATTCTTTACATCTTCTAATTCATGTGTGTTAATACCATTTGTCATAACGTTCCGAAGTTAATCAATCAACCCCTCCAGTATTATCATTTCTTTCTAAGCAATAACTCTTTATTTAGCTAAACAAGGACTCTTATCACGCAAATTTTTCTGTAGATAATGTTATATTGTTGTCGATGAAACCTTCATCTCTATATACATGAGTACTAATTCCTCTGATAAAAAGATTAAGGATATATCAGTAGTTACAAAGTTTTGTTTCTTTTTGTAGATTGTTTACCATTTTAAAATTTCAAGTGAAAGTTAGATCGTAATCTTTCTTACGCTTTACTCATCAAATAATTTTCTATGAAGTTTCGTAAGGACTTGGAATTTAGATCATCAATAAGTTAATAATCCTTTTTTGATTATATAATATATATTATATATACAGCTATCGAAAACCAGCATATATCATCTGTATTGAATATCAATGAATTGTATTCAACACACATATTTATACTTATCTTTCAGGCCGTGTGTCATATACAATCCTCATAGCCTTCTCTATTATTTACATAATATTAGTATAATATATTATATTATTATATGAAAAGAACCTGTTTAAAATCTATGGGTGACAACTAACAAATAGTCACGCACGCCTTTGCCTAGATAATGCAGAATATTTAAGAGGACTCAGACAATATTATAAACTCTAAATAAAATATTCAAATTGCCTGGTAAACTATACTCTGCTCAATATAAACTTATATATTAAATCTTTACAGTCTAACATAACAAGAATATACATATCTCTAATTACTATGATAGAACTTTCTTGATTTGTTTGAGCCTATAATAACTACAAGTAAAATTTTAATGGATCTCGACTAAGCTTCGAAATTTGTGTTTTAAGGAACAAAAATAAAAAAATGACTTTTTATATTTTAAAATTTTCTTTCTCTCTCTCCCCTCTCACTCTTCTTATATATAATATATATATATATATATATATATATATATAATATACCTATAAAGATATATATAAAAATATATATAGATAATATTATATATTAATATATATATATAAATATATACATAATATATATATAATATTATATAATAAATTTATATTATAATATATATATATATTATAATATATAATAATATATATATATATATATAATTATATATATATATAAATATATATATATATATATATATATTATATATATAAATTTATATATATATAAATAATTAATATATATATATTATAGCCTATTATATATATAATATATATATAATAATAATAAATATATAAATTATATATATATTATAATATATAATATATAAAGATATATATAATAATAATATATATTAATATAATATATATATATGATATTATTATATATATATAATATATACATATAAATATATAGATATATAGATATAATAAAAATATATTTTATTATATATAATATATATAATATATAATATATATAATAATAATAATATATATATATATATATATATATATAATATATATATATATATTATATATATAATATATTATATATATATTATATATATTATTATATAATATATTAATATAAATATATATATATAATAATAATATTATAATATATATATATATATATATATATATATATATATATAATATATATATAGTTATATATATATTATATAATATATATAATATATATGTGTGTGTGTATGTGTGTGGTGTGTGTCATTCCTAGTAATTGAATCAATATATTTATGCAAAGGACAAAGCAAATTTTTTCAACTTGAAAATTTACATGAGATGTTTGTCCACCGTCCATAACCACTCTACTATATATATAATAATAATATTATATACTTACCTATATATATATAATATATAATATATATATTATATATATATAATATATATATAATAATATATATATATAATATATATAATATATATAATATATATATATATATATAATAATATAATATATATAATATAATATATAATATATAGATATATATATATAAAATATATATTATATATATATATTATAAATATATATATTATACTATATATATCATATAATAATATATTTAATATAATAAAAATAAATATAGATTAATATAAAATATTAATATAATATATAATCATATATATATATATATATGGTAAGACTTTTACTTGTATTAGCTACATTGCATTTATCTACAAAAACAAAACAAGATCTACACGTAAGCAAATGACGATTTTGTAGCAGTGTGAAGAATTTTATGTTCGGAAATGTAATAAAAAAAATAGAAAAGTCTTGAAATAAGAGTTTCATATTTATAATAAAGGTTACATAATATAAATTACATACGAAGTATACGACAATGCTTCATTTCCTTTTCTGCCAATTAAGAGTTTCCAAAAATAGTTTTTGTCCATATGCTTCTCGAGAAAATATGCTTAATTTCTTTTTATAATTTTTTTTTGTTATTTTTAAGGGTCTCGAGCAGACGGTGGACAGAGAGAGACCCCTGACTCGTCCATCTTGCAGTTTAAATCTGAGGTATCGTTGATTAAAAAAAAATAAAAAAAAAAAAAAAATTTTCTTTGGCCTCATTATCATTGCTTGAAAAAGGACAAAAACCGACCGAGAACCGAGATTCGTAAAAAACGTAGTGAATTTGCATTTTTTTTAAATTTCAATTTTTTTTAAAAACAGTAACTTAGTTTGGCTATATATACTCACACTAAATTCACGGTGTTCGGAAAAGTCTATTTATTTAATTTTTATGTATCTGCGTAGTTTGTAATAAAATGCATGTACCTTAATGTAAAGCTTGAACCTATAATATATATATATATAATATAAATAAATATAAATATATATACTATAATATATATATATATATTAATATATATATATTTTAGAAAAAATTGATATACTTATAAATATATTATAAATTATTATATATGTGTGTGTGTGATCATTATTAATTAATTATGATTATATAATAACAGAACTGCTATATCTCAATTTTTTATAAAAAAAAGCCTAATCTATAAAAAAAAAATTATTAATGAAAAAGAATAAAACAAAGACAAATGGGCGACGTCTTTTAGGAAACAAAGTACAACTCTCAAAGTTTTGAAAAATTCCGAAATGATTGTTATAAAAAATATTATAAATAAAAAATCACATAGGGGCAAGGAATTATACTGTCTTTAAAAAAAATAATGATAATGGAATATTAAAAAAAAAAAAAAAAAACAAAAAAAAAAAAAAAATACTAGAAAATCCAGAAGTCTTTAGTAAAAAAAAGTTAACAGCCTCTCAAAGTTAAAGGATTATTCTCAGTATTTTTCATTTATGTAAAAAAAAATATTATTTAACGGGGCGCTTCATGTTTCGTTTAAAAATATTTTTTTTTTCAGGAGGTTATGATAAAGATTGTCTAAGATACATAGTTACTCAAGTGTTAATATACCTAACAAATAACATATATAATCTGAACCAGAGAAACCTTAAAACCGAGAACCTAAAACCTGCGATGGATCGACATGAAAAAGTCTATGGGAGTTTAACTTTAAGAGTCTGTAACTTTTTTTCCCCTAAAGACATCATTTTAGTTTGTTTTATTTTTTATTCTCATTATAATTTTTTTACAGCTATGCATGTGACTTTATAAAAATCTTGTTGAGTATAGACGATTCTGCTATTTTATTAATACCCAATTTGTTTTAAATACTTTTTATTTGAGTCGGTGAAATATTTGCCCCGGCTGGCATAATAAAATATATCCCACCACATCAAGAAACATTCAAAACTGTACCTATATTACCTAATCATAAGCCAGTTTGAATATTCTGATTTTCAGTTAGAAAGATCAATCATTACCATTCATTTGAATGGTCGACGTATATGAATGAGATTCGAGGCAGTGCCACGCACGGGCAGTGCGTGGAGGACCAATTCTCGTGCCGGCTGCAATCATCACCCAAAGTTTATTCAAGATCATTTTTGAATCTTTATGCTATCCTTCCATTCCTAAACTGAGGGTTTGGCTACTTTAGTTTCATGGCAAACTTAAAACCTGCATGTATGAATATTGCTCCAGTACATAAGACGTCTCTACGAAGAGCTTGGAATTGTGATTCTGTTTAATTATGTGATGAGGCGAGGTAACCAATAGTAGCTGTGCCCCCAGCATAACATAGCACCCTGTGGGACAGCCACTTCATGTCGACTAATTATTCCGTATACAATTTAGAATTTAAGTTGGCTTCACATTTTGTCTCAATTGTTGCTCCAAGGCTACTGTTATAAGATCTCATATTTTCGCAAATCTACCCTTCTCCTTTAAATTAATACCTAGATTTTAAACCATGGGTTTGTACCAGTCCACGACCCCGAGAATTGCGTGATTAACCTAGAGCATGCTTCACGAATAAGCATTCATTTATACTAGATCGAGCCTTATTGTTTTAGGGCCAAGGAATACACCTATTGATCAAAAGGCTGTAACTAAAGTCTAAGATATACAATAGTCAACTGGATCTTCCTCGGGTCAATGTCAGTCAGTAATGTGTGAGTTCGGAAATTCTAAAAGGTTTGTCTGACTGACATGATCTTTCTTTAACCGTGCTGGGAATCATACAATACCTTGTTATCTTCTAAATGATTTCTCTATATGACCTTTCCCACCAGAAGTAGAAAACTCTCTCTCGCCAGAACCCGCTTTACAACCCAGAGATGTTGAAGTTAGGACGCTAACTTCCTGTAATTTCCAGTCTTTGATTCTTATCCTATATATATTTGTGGTTGAGAAATAGGGACAGACTATACTATGGCTCGGTTATCCATTCATGTCTGGAGTACCCCCATCCAACATGTTAGCTAAGAGGTTGACTTAAACACTACAAAAAGAAAGTACACACACTCACCAGTTGCCTTGTGTGCAATTCATGACTAGGGGCATGGTACTAGTGCGCCTCCTTTTCAGAATTCTGTAAGTTGCATGAGGGATGATTGATACAGTATCAGGCCTGTAGCCAGCTGTACCTGATCCAAAATATGGTCTAAAAAGGAATACTGACAGAGAGGGGCAAAAATAGGCTCTTAATTCTTTTACGTCCTGCCCATATCCGAAAATGGATATAACCAAGGTACGATCTGTAAGTTACTATTTTATGGATATTACAATGCATACATAGAAGATACTTTGAGTCATCCAAAATTACTATTTATCAAATCTTAATTCTTTTCTGATAATACAGACGAGCTAAAATATAAAAAGCCAATGAAAATAGTTTGACAACTCCTATCTGAGAATCCTAGCACGTAAATTTTATCATTAGTATTTAAATTGGACCAAATGATTCACTATTCTTACTTTTAAAAATTTATAATAAGGACTTAAAATAAAAAAACTGTCTACAGGTGTCTTATTCTTACTTCTCCCTGCCTTAAAATTAATATTTTCTGCCTCTCATACTTTTGCCTTCTCCAGAATCTTTGGATGATTGAATCTGGTTAAGTGTGGGTTCATATTTCATATTTATACACCTAATTAAATATTTCTTACCATCCATCTTCCCATCCGATTCACTTTACCCTCGTAGGGTGAATATTTTAAAAATTCTACGCTTGTCTCCTGTAATAAATATATTCGTGCGTCTTATCCTCTCTTATTCATCAATCCTCAGAACAGGGTTTTTGTCTCTTTGCCACGCTAATGGGTTTTATTTTTAAACATACTGATGTGATTATTTTCGATTATGAGGGAATTTTGCGTTTAAAATGCTCCCATCATGGAACTAGAACAACAGTTTTGGTTCTTTAAACTCTTATCCAGTCAGTTATACTAAGCTGCCTCGTAATTGTTAAAATCAACCATTTCGGACAAGTTCTGAACGTAAGATTACGTTGTGCCTAATTTTAAGCGTTTAAGACAATGTTGGGCCCAGACTATCACATTCATATTTAAATCCTAAGTCTATTTGTATGGTCACAAGTTCCCAATTTTCGGCATCACCTATGGTGTAAATACATCGGAAACCCACAACTACTCTCAGTCAGGCATTAGTTAATATTAAAGATCTAATAGTTGCTATGTAGTCTTTAGTGAGGTTATCAATAAGACCTATCTGAGTAGTATGACGAAATAATGTAATCGCGTCAGTAAAAGGTTATATGTCATAGTTATTACAATTTATGAAAATATGCTAGATCTACATAATGTGGATCCGTATTTTAAGATTACAAAGAATAATCCATTGATGCCATGAAAAATTAAAAAATCAGCCAATTATGACAAATTCACCTCTTTACTATTTACTATGTGGGATTATGCTTTCTTCAAAATATATACTATTTCACACTTAATATCCACTAAAGTTCTGAATATTTCATATTGAGACTATATAGGAGCTTTCAGGGTAGCTTATCATTTTATTGTTGTACAATTATATCTATATTATTAGTAATGATTATATATTAGATAAAATCCGAAGACTCTAAACATCCAAGTTTTTCAATGTATTAAGATTTTAAAAGCGCAAATTTGATTTCAGAATATTTGCTTCTCTCAATCTTAAAAGCGCCACACCCTCCACCCTTCTTCCCTCTTAACGCTGGAGATATAGAAAGTAAACAGATAAGAAACAGTATCCGTCTAGATTTCTATAATCCTGAAAGGTAAGTCTCCATATAAATTCATTCATTAAACCACTGGCCAGTATGACAAAATAATGTCAAGTTTTCGTTAAGTTTACTGGTATCATAATGACTAATCCAGAGCTCATTTTTTATATTCTAAAAGATTTTGACTATTCGAAATGCTTGCTATTTATATTGCATAATTCATCTTATTTGAGGCCTGGTAACAAGCACTAGTTTATTACTTATATATCACCACTAATTACCAGTTACATGGGCTGATTATTCGTAATCCAGATTTTAGCCCATCACCCTATCAGTTACATAAGTTTTTTGCTAAACAAGTCTCCACACTGGTGCTGAAAAACCCAACACCTTTACGACTCAAGTGAACTCCAATCTAGCTGCAAAAAAGATCTTTATCAGAATTCCTCCACAAATCCAAAACTCATAAATATATTTTCTGAAAAACATAATTTCTATCCCTTTCATTTACACGTAAAGCCCTACTCCCCCATATATGGTGACCTGCACCTAACTTAGGTAAAATCCCAGAAATCATTCACCTTCTTCCACTAGCTTTCATCTTCTGAATCAATCTCCTATAATCTGCTATTAATGTATAGTAGTGTCTGCTTTTAATCATTTGTACCCACATGCACAATCACATCTGAATAACATTTGTAGTATCAATCTCTCTATCTTATGGGCCTATCCATGATTCGTACTCATCTGGCACCTGGATAGACATACTCTCAACGTTTCTTTTTATTCCCTTTTTGAAAGTCCTATCTAGGTATCGTATCATTAGATCTCCAGATTAGGCAATGTATCCAGTCTTCCGCTTTAGAAAACTCGAACATTTACCATTGGCACTCTCTGATCCCTCCCATCTGGAAGACCGTCGAACCTGTTACTGCAGGTCACAGCCTGACTTTGACTTTCGAAATCCTCATCTTTAAACTTTATTTCTAATTCTACAATCTATATTCATCTGCAGATCCTATTTTTCCAAACTACTTGTTATCCTTTTCCCCCTCATTCTTTCCTGCCTGACTTTGTGATATCATCGTTGATTCCTGTCTACCCGGTCACATTATCCCGTCCCTCTCACCTCGAGGGTATGTGCGGACCTAACTAACTTTTATTATCTTGGCTTCCCTCCTTTTTCAACTTCCAAATACAACTTCTTTCTTCATTCATATTTTCTCAGTCTTGGCAATCTCTTTCCTTAAAACACAGGAGTCTCCGATGTCTCCTCTGCGACGGACACGAAGCAGGGCAGCTACTCTGCCAAATTAATTAACCTCTCACAGTCCCACAGTATCACACAGAGATGTTTTACTCTCTCATTTTATTGATTAAAAGACTGATTGAAAATTCAGTATTTTTGTTTCTAGGGACCATAACGAATTTGATCAACAACAGTTTAAATATCGCTAAAGGATTAAAAAAGAATTAAAAATATATAATGATCAACAACTGTCAAATAGATAAAGAACCTTTGGGTGCAAACCAACAAGATACAACTGTTGATAATTAAATCAATGCGGTATATATCTAGCTTAGCCCTCAGGCCAGGCGGGAATATATCATGAATCTCATCAACGGCTAAAGCGCAATAAACAGTTAGTACTTAGATGACTGTGTACCAATTATTTTACTTAACTGTAATAGGGGCAGTTACTAGTGGAGGGATATCACTAAAGCCTAGAGAAAAGAAGGATGGTTAATATTCTTAAAACTAATTTGTATCCACCTTTTGAGTACGGAACAATACCCTCCAGGATAAGAGTGGTCAATAATAAACTCATCCTCACATTCTAAATAAATTATACAGTGCATATGCCAATGTCAATATACCTGGGATAAGTTGCAATTATACTAGTTGTTCACAGGTGGTATTTAGTCAGCCGGTCTTGGTCGATTGTAATAATATCCATTTATCGTATGTTCATATATAAATCTATTATATCTTGACGCATGGCTACTCTGACTGACGTAATACTGGCACGATTCATCCATATAGCCACTTCTTACAACGATGATGATCACTTGACATCGAGAAACAGGTCATATATTCTTCTTTTGACTCGTTGGGCACCTGTCACAGAGATATGGGCATCTTCTCTTATTTCTTTCTTTAGTTTGATGTTAGTGTATTGTTAGTGATTATGGTAGGTATAGAAGTGATAGTATCTAGTCTAAACGTATGAAATTAATCATTCCTTAAGATCAATCGTACCGTGGCAGGTCAATGGAGCGCCGGTCCCTGGAATTATCCGTGAATATATCCTTCATGTGGGGCCAAAAAAACTTCCATCAATTTCCTTCACACGTCTGATATTTAATATATTTAATCTCAACATCTTTAAGTCCTTCTTTTATCATCATCAAGGGCTGAGTGGTATCACCATTTATGGGACTTCGGAGGAAACTAATATTTGCTTCTTCTCCTCTCACGCTGTTGTTTTAGTACAGCCGAATGCTCCATGGCGATTGTTTCCTTGTTCTTCTTTAGCAATCTCATCCTCTCTCTTGAGAAAATACTTTTTAGTAAGTTTAGTACCTAACGAACCTGAATTTATGTGATCAAGTTTTTGATAATCTCGGCCTACTCGTTATCCTATATAATCCTATACCTGACCGTAGAGCTCTACAACTTCAATCTGCTGAGCACCCATCCTCTTAACCATAAGCATCTTCTTTATAATTGTGATGTGTGCTACTATAAGGAACCCTACACTTACATAACCCCACGTCTGTTATCTCTCGATAGATATATTCTCTAGACTTTTCTTTCTGTAAGTTATGAGTGTTTCTGTTCCTTGAGTCTGGATAAATTTTTCGCGCCCGCAACCGTAAAGTTTCATTAAAACGCTCTTCAGCTAAGTCAAAAAACATATCTGTAAGTCGATTTGGTTTCTTCCGGATTTATGTAGGATCTGCGATGGGCCCCCTTACTGTCCGTTCCGATGGTATAAACCCTAAACAATAAGGACGAGAAGCGCTGAGTCTGTATATTCCAGGTGTGCGACTCTTCAGGCTGTTGGGAAACGAGATTAATGGAGTTCGAGTAAGACTTGTGCACGACCCACTTGTTGGTGTGACGTACCTGCTCATGGGCACATGGGTGCCGCTTGAGATAGTCGTTTAACCGTCCACCCCATGATGGATATGCTATTCGGTGACCCCCCTGGGTTGTCTTGACGGGTGAAAAATACATTGTGAAATGTCATCGCTTACTTTATGTGTCGAGCCAATTTTTGTGCTTACATACTGTTCCCATTAGAATAACGAAATAGAACTGCTGTACCGTTTGAGTAACTAACCACCTACTCTGGGTATACACCTTGGAGCATTGATAAAAAGAGTATACTATTTTATTATGACTCCGCTGCGACCTTTTGTGTCCGGAGATGCTTTTCAAAGTATCTGCTTTGGGTATGAGTACTCACTCGTTATGCACTATCTACGAGAGTCAACACATATGATGTACTTACTGTCGGACGAGTGAGAGACATTATCTGGACCCTACCAAATCGATTCACAACCCTGTTGAGAAAGGTATCCTCTATGATAGGCATCTAGAAGCACTATAGGACAATTATCGCCGTTCTTCCTGTATTTGTGCAATATGGATCCGTATTGACATATGTCACTAATTAGTAAAGCACAAAAACTTGTGACGTCAGTGATAGATAGTTTGGCCATATTAATAAATCATGTTGTGTAATCTTTCCATTACGTTCTTCTAACCCCTAGGCTGACTCCCAAATAGTCGATTCATCATTGATGCGTATGCTCATTATCTTATTCTTCTGGTAATCTTTTAGGTACGACAAAGCACATTTCGTTCTGTTTGGTTTTCAATAATTTTCTTAATATTAGTAAATCTTTAATCCGTTGGATATATTATACCTTCTCCCTTTTGACGACTTTATCCGATATTCTTTGTAAAGTGAGATACTTGATTCTGACTTCTTTTTAAAACTCCAACTCTATCTCTTAATGAGATCTATACTGTATCTATCTATATAAGTATAGAGTTCTGTACTTCTCAGAATTTCATCTGCTAGGAGAGAGCAAAACTTGGGCGTCATTTACTACATGAGTTTATTATGAAGTGCGGCCCTTCAGATACTTTTGTATCCATCTACTTGTGAGAATCCATGTTCGTCGTCGGCTCATAATTTGTCGTGAGATCTTGTGACTGATATAGTTGAGTTTACACTTTCTTACAGGATGATCCTTCTTCAGTGATGAAACATATTGAGTAATATCTCGATCACGGAGATGGACTCAAAAATGTGTACTAACTTCTGCTGAACTTAGATGCGTGACATAAACTATCTGATTGACTTGAACTTCATGACAGTATTTACTGGGGTTATATGTACAGTCTTGTACTGTAAGCGCAATATGGATACACGGAGCGCTGTAGGGACTCATCCCACTCATTCATTTCAGGTTTCATTCGGGGGATAACTCTCACCCACTTCAATATATCTCACCCTAGAAATCATCGTCAATCAGTCTAGGTATCACAACAGCCACCGTCTTCTCCTGTGTTATAAGGTGTGTCCAGTATACATTTGGCAGTGGAATTCTCTTAACAGTATATTACCAGTGTATGTGTACTACATTTATGTGAATTCTCCAGTGTAGTCTCATCTAGGTAGAATCTTTGTTCGTATAGATAACATCTAATAATGGTCCCATTGACAGACCGGTATTCCCTAAGACACTTCGGTACACGATAACCGTCTCTCTCGCGATACCGTCGACGAGCGGCAGACTTTGCTGGTTGTCATTCTGTACCAGGGTCACATAACAAGTCTGCGGACTGAGTTGGCTCTTCACCTGCCACTGACAGGACTTTTCCTCAACATAAATATCTGCGGACGCCACGGTAGTTTTACCCTCATCCTTCTGTCATCCATTGAAAGTATTTAAACTTCTACAGCTACTGTTGTAGGGCGCTGCACGGCAATCTCTCGCATAGTGTCCTCTGCGTTGGCACTTATAACAAGTGACAACGTTCCCTGTTGCTCAGTTTTGAGCTTCCATATAGGTTATGTGTATTTATATTATGAGGACCGGTTGCCCCAGGCGGGATATATACCGACAACAATAAAGCATATTCCTGTGGAGCCGACAGCCTGATGGTTGCTGCGTCATTGCCTGTACGTACGGTGTGCTTGCCCACTTTCTCGTACCCTCCATAATAGATTATTATAGCAAGCCAAGTGTCTCTGTTTAATATATTATCAGTTATTTAACGTGACTCTTACGTAGTGCTAAATTTATTCTATGAGCTTGCAAGTAATTTTCGGAGCTTGAGATATATCATATTTTCTGAGTCATCACTCTCGGTATGTGTTTCAATTCCTCTCCTTTAAAGCTGTTGTGACAAAGGCGGTCCTTCGTATGTGTCGAGGAATAGGTAGCGTGGTATCTGATGTCGAAAACTTCTGAAAACAATTTAGACTCGTATTGTAAACTTTCGTGACGCTTTTGCCCTTATACGTCGACAAGGTACAGGGCTATTCATCTATATCCTTGCGAAGGTGTCTAATATTTATTATGGTGAAGGCGAAGCACGGAGCCGTTTTAAGCGATACCAGTCTGGAAGCAGAACATTACACAGACTAATTCTGACCTTAGGTAAACCACTCACTGACCTTGAAGTTTCTAATATCTAGGACTATCATATAAAGCTCTTTTTTGAAGTACATCGTAACTGGAGGGGCAATTTCTATCACAGTGATAGGCTATCGTAATATAACCACTACTACGCTTATCAGTCACAAAAGAGACCCGCAACAGATGGGCATACATTTCTTCTTGGAAATAGCGTTTGGGCATTTAAAAATCGGTATACTTTTTGAGTTTTATTTTTCACCCCCTACATATATATTTATAGTTTGTTATTTTTATAATATGAAAACAAGGTTTATATTTGATCCTTTATCTATACTATTAAGCATTTCCCAGTCAAATGTATCTTGGAATCTTTTATCTTATAGGAAGCTGATTGATGAGTGGATAAGGCAATGTTAGTTGAAGCGAGGAGATAGCTTTGGGTGTATAATATTAATGATATGTCTATTGTAATAGCTTTAGGTCCTATTGACGCTCATTCTGCATGTTCAAGATTTCAATTTATTGTGTATACTTGACTCTTTCTGATTCATATTTCGCTTTACTGACGTTCTTCTGAATGCACTCTGCTTTGAATTTTTTCATTCATCAGCCTCTGCTTCCATCGTGCATTTATTCGGTTCCTCCAGATCGAGCAGATGTTGAATTTTTAGTTGATCTCCATCTACTTTCTTAGCTCTCTCCTTGCTCTTTCTTAATACTCTTTTCTCTTTTTGGACGCTTTAATTTTCGCTCCTAAATCTCTTTGTATAATTTTGAGATTCTTTTATCTTCTAGCTCTCTTTCTTTCAAAGTCATATTATTTCTATTGTCATTCTTTCTTTTGCTGAACAATGAAAATTTGGCTATGGATGTACCTCCGACGAGTGATTAGTCCTAACCTTTATATGTACGATCAAACTCAAGTAAAGGCTTCGTTGACTCAGTACCACAGTAGTTTTCTAATAAATAAATATATACATACTCACACATACATTTAAATAAACACGTAATTATATAATTTTAGCATAAAATTGAATCAAGCTTTATTGAGTGAATTTTAGTTCAAACTTTTTGAAGTGCATAAAAAATTTTTATAGTATTCCCTGTCATGATTGTATTATCTGTCGATTAGGTATTATATTATATATATATTATATATATATATATATATTATATATAATATATAACTCACGTATAAAGTAAGTTAAATGAAAATTAATCTGTCTAATGTATTGGATACGCTGTGTATATAATATACGTAATTGGTTTACAAAGTATTACAGATAAGCTGTTTTACGTATATCTATATTATTATGGTTTGATAAGGAATATCATATATATATATTAGTTTTTACATAAAGTATACTATTAATATATCTCTATAAGAGCGACTGCGCGATATAGTCATGCACAATGTATTATCATCTCACGAATCTTATCGGCAAGCTCAGAGCAGTGACCCAGGTTCCAAGACTGGGATTGGAGCGAAATTTAATAGAAGATACATAAGAGCAAATTCTTTCTCTCTCTAGCGTGTTCGTATCATTACAAACCAGGACTAGTAACTTCAATGCGTAACAATTAAAAATAGATGTAGCCTTGCTAACTATATATTTCCCTCTTAAGCATCCGACGTGAGGAGCTGTGCTTCAGCCAGTTTAACCGCGACTTAGTCCAGTTATACGGCTCGGTGGAAAATACACTAAGAACCTTATCCTGGAATGGGAGTGCGCTATGCTAGACAAGTGCTCTAATGGAAGCCTTCCTGCTGTGAAAAGATTTTTTTTTTAAATATTATATTTTATTATTATTTATTTAATTTAATTTAATTTAGTAGCTATGATAAGTGTTAATTAGTAAGTAGTTAGTTAAGTAGTTAATATTAAGTTTAGTAGTGCATCGTATTTCATTTTGTGACATCCTTTTTTTATTTTACATTAGATCCAGATGAAATTGAAACCTATCACTGAGTGAGATTACCTGAATAAGGTGTTTCTTAGTGTACTAGTATGCGAAATGAAACTATAGTTAAGTATAAGTAAAACAGTAGTAAAAAAGTGAGATGGAAAATTATTGACTTACAATATTTATGCGCAATCTATTTCTAGGTAGGCAATATCTCAGATGACGAGCGAGACGATAGAGAATAGTGCTCCGAGAGAGATGCTGAACAACATTTACACCGATTATTAAAAGAGATATACCTGACTTCAACTCCGTACAATAGTATTTTTACTCTCGAATTTGACTACGTATATTAATTAGATATATATGAGTTATAAAATGCGATTCTACTATGGAGTAGTATAAATCAATGTTATATTGATATAGTATTATTAATAAATAATATGAATAAAGAATACTATATGTAATATAGATGAGATTATATATATAAAATAAATTCTATTTATCTCTAAAGAAATATTAAGGTAACTTATCGTAGTGAGGTGAGTGACATAAAAAAGCTATATATATTAAAACTAATAAAAAAGTGTATATAATAGATGATATATTATCTTATAAGTCTGCTAATATCATTTATATATAGTGTAGTGAGTTTATACATGGCACAAGTGTTTTATATTTAGATAAATAAATATATCTTATATAATATAAGTATAAATATAATATATTAAAATATAAAAATAATGAGGGGTAAATATATATATATGATTATATATGATATTTATATATTGATACATTCAAAATCAAAGGGTTATATATAAATATTATATATATATAGACTATACGATATGTCAATTATAAAGCAACACACTTATAAACAAAAAATGTCTCTCACAATAGAATGGTCTATAGCTTAATTAAAGACGGCGAAATCTGGTTCACTTAAAGTGAATGCTCTAACAATTGACCCTCTTCTCCAATGCGTGTAGACGGAAACAAATGATATAGTTACTTAAAATACTTTAATTTTACTTCAAATTTAGAACAATAACTGAAATAATCTAATTCTTTAAATGGCAAAATAGACAGCTTTATATAAACGTGATAAACGGTGACCTGATAAATGCTATCCCGGTAACAGGCACCTCACAAGTGAATTATATGATAGTGGTGTACAATGTGAACGCCGACACTTACTTCTAATTAATCTATTTGAATGGTAACCTTTCTAGAACAGGCCCCCAGACCATGTCAACACCAGATCTAAGGATTTTTACCCGCCACTAGGATGACAGTTAACGTTCTTAATCACAAAGATTATATAATGGAACTGAATGGATATATGAACCTCTATAAATAACAATATACTGACTTATCCTAAAACCTTATGTATTAGACCTCCCAAGAAGAGAGGGTATGTAAAACATGCTAGGTGGTTAAGTTTTTTATAGCACAGGTTTTGAAAATTAATATATTATAAAATAGAGCCATAATTGAATAAGATGAAATTTAATATGACATTCTGAAATATTCCTTGTTTTCGGCGATGAAAGAATGCATTGTTTATTAGTTATATATTAATATATATATATACTATAATAATATATAATATACTAGATATTTTATATATATATAATAGATAATATATATTATATTAATAATATATATAATATATTTATAATATTTAATAAATTATTTATATTATTAATATTAATATATATTATATATATATATATATATATATTATATTATTATTATTATAAATATTAATAATTTTATTTATATTTTATTTTCTAATTTATTATTAGGGTTTTATTTATGATATTCTTATTCTATTCATTATACTCTACTAGATTCCTCTATCGAACTTTTTTTTATTTTTTGCAATATATATAATCTCAGTTCGTACAGTAACTTAGTTTCAGATAATAATATAATATGTATTCACATGCCTGTAATGCCAAAACTTAAATATTATAAAAAATAAAAAAAAATCTCAATATGGGAACATATGTTATAGGGTTATATTTATATATTTTATGATATATGCTACTAATAGTTTTAAATAGCATTATAATTAAGGGAGTATAGAATATTTATAGTGAGGATAACTTAAATAGGAAAGAATAAATTATTGTCTAATATGTAATAATATTAAGAGAGAGTGAATAATGAAATGGTAATAGTGGGGTAGGTTACCACATGGGAGTAGTCGTAATAAAAAAAAATATTGTGGTGAGCAATAATGTATTTAAAGGAAACCAATATAATAATAAGTCATTTATTTATATGCTCTCTATAAGAGGATAAATGTATTATATCAAAATATAAAATAATAAATTATAACCGAAACATACATTCTAATAGGTAAAAATTGGAAAATAATTACTTATAGAACAGCTGCGGCGAGTTCTTGGCTAAATTATTGTGAGATATCCTGATAATATAAAAAATAATAAAGGGTAACATAAAAGACACAAAAATAAATAAAAAAAAATAAAATTTAGAATAAATCATTAGCCATATATCTCTTAAAATATTTACTTTAAAAATGTGTCAACTAGTGCTAATATGCTCTGAGATTTAACCCTAGAGTAGGAAAGTAATGATGTTAGTGTAAACTCCTCCCAGGTATTCTCAAATCATGTAGATTATTTCTGACTGTTGTACAGAATACACATGGGCAATATAATGATAATGGGAAAAAATTTCTAAGGACAGTGCCATACAGAAAAAATAAAAAATAAATTATTACCTAAGTCTGAATTGATAGTGAAGTTATTATATATATAATGGGTTATCAGAGAAACTGACTTATATATAATTGTAACTGCAATATAAAGTAGACGATAAAAATCAAAATTCATTCAATGTAAATATAAAACGGATATATAAGAATAAGTTATTATTAATATTTAGAATAAAAATTTATTAACATTCTGATTATATATGAGAATACTGTATGGATAATAATATATGATATAATAGTATAATAGTAAGGTCATATATAATTATTATTTAATCAAAATTGATAGAAATTAGATAGGATCTCTTTGGTCTAATATGTAAACCAAAATATGTAAATATTAACATAAATTCTAATCAAGAAAATGAAACACCGAACACTATACATTGACAGTAAATGCTATTAGGCAAAAGTCAGACCCTCTAGAAGAATAATTTTCATTTAAATATACCTCACTGAAAGATAATAACAAGCATTATTTATATTATGATATTCATCTTCCAGAAAAATAAAATTACCACGTGAATAAAATAGATTATTAAATGATAACAAATTAATCCTCTCTTACAATGACCACAAAAACCTTCTATAAAATAATATTTAAAAAATTAATCTGATATTAAAAACCAAAATAAATAACGCTGATAAGATTAACAGGGATTTAACACGAATTTTAATGGTTGCAAGGACACAAGTAAAACTACTAAATTCTTGCAGACGACACAAGACTTCACTGTAAAAAATTGTTCAACAGACCGATAAATATAAAAAAACTGACTGCCACTAGGGTTAATAACACTAGTCACAAAAACACAGGGTAAAGAGTAGACTGGCGTGGCCAAAGAATTGCCACTATGTGTGATAGTGTATATAGCTCTGCATGCGATAAGACAAGTCACTCTCCATAAACCAAAAAAACCAAGCTCAGTTTTATACCCGACAATTGCCTACACTGCAATACATTCTAATATTAAACCAATATAATTTATAAATTTTTCATTTCACGGAGATGAGAATATCTCGGATAGCGTAATAACTCGGAATTTTTCATATGGGAAACTCCTTAAGAGAACCTCCAGGTACCGATGTGATAATACTGACTAGACTTACAAGACGGGAGGATGGTGTGTGTGCAAATCTCGGATAGAGCTTTCCTTGATACAAAAATCTGAAATAATAGAGCAACAAAAGAAGTGGTGTATGCTCTTACCTATAGGTCTCGCCGTATGACGGAATTGACGATGACGGATGAACCGTTTTGCACTGAGTGGTTGCACTTTGCTAACGAGCAGATATTGTCTAAATTGTTAGATATACGTATTATCGATACAAAAACTTAAGTTCGCTCAAAAAGAAATCGCGCTTACTACTCTTCCATCATCGCATTATGGCCCCTCACCAACTTAACAAAAATGTCACTAATTCTGTGTAAAATTTATAGAATATAAATAAAATATAAAAGAACGTGAGATAAATGATCTGTATAAAATAGCAAAACCAATAACTAGAGAACTAATTAATGAAAATGTACGCATTTTACGTTTGATAAGAGTATACATTTTTTTATACGATTTTGTTTTATGACTATATGATTTGAGACGAATAATGTAATACGAAACAAAGATTATATAATGTACTTTTAGCATATTATCAGTTAGCATAAAGAATATAGTGACAAATAGATCACGATACAAAAACGCCTTTAATGCTTACACCTCAGTATTTCAACTTAAATTAGATAGAGCTAAATAATGTGCGTTAATAGAGAAGGCTGCAGCTACATTAGACATCAGCGAGCGATTTCTCATAAGGTGGAAGTTTCTTAACCTACACTTCGAAATTAATTATTTAGCGAATCAAAAAATGCATACTAGATCATAACGTTCCTAGTTCTTTACCCCTCTCGAAAATAATTAATTTAAATATATTAACATATAATAGTTGACTTACTCAAAATTAATTTAATAAAATTTAATATTATATTAATTAATATTAAAATTATATTTAAAATTTAATCAATTATTATTTAATTATGAATTTTTATTTAATTTTAATAATAATGTATAACTAAAAAAATTGAAATAGAGATAATAATAATAATAATAATAATAATTAATAAAAAGATTAATATAATGTTGTACTATAATATAAAAAATTAAAAATTTAGGAAATTAGATGAATAATAATAATGCATGTATAATATGACAACAAAAGTATTAATTAATAAATTTATTATAACAATATAATTAAAGTGAATAATAAGAATTTTGGGTAAACTTATAAGAAAACATAGAGCGCAAACTAATATTAGTATATCATTATGAACGGAGAGCAATACAAAACACTTTAACTCAAAACAACTAACTAAATTAATCTACAAATAACATATTTTAACTGAAATTAACAAAGTTGGGTGACATACTTGAATCTCACTTTAAACATAATATTTAATTTAATTGAATATTCACATAATATGAATAAGCTCCACCAAAAAAATATATAATAAATAAAATATGAATAAAATAATCTAAGTAAATTTTAATAATTATAATAAAGCAATTTGATGTTTACAATTAGGAGAAGCAATTGTAATCCGCCAAAAAAGATAGGTATTAATTAGGAATATTAAATATACGGAAGGGAAGACATTTGATATATTTGTTATAGTATTTAGCAAAATAATTTGCGTAAAACGATCAGTT